>JAHWFO010041762.1:109811-119934 GCA_023313115.1 Rhysida immarginata | reverse complement strand
AAAAACAAGAATGGATGAAGGGGGGTAAAAATATAAAAAAGTTTTTTCATTTTAATATTTTATTTTATTTTTAGTAATGTTAGGAGGACAAACGAGTAATAAGTCAAAGTAGTAAATTAACTGTTGTAGATTATATTAAAAAAAACAAATTAATTGTTTGAAATTTTTGAAATTTGAAATTTATTCATCCAATAAACAAAAGGCTCAGATATGTATACAAAAAAATTTCACTTTTGTGAATTCATTATTTCAAGATAATTTCAAAACTCTTTTGGCATACTTTAATTTTTTGTTTGGTTAATGTTTTTAAATACTGTTCTAATCTCATTTTTACATATTTAATTATGATATTTGCAAGTACAATTCAGCATGAGAATGAGAACAATATAGTGATTTCCAAGAAATAATTGGATGGATTTCTTGCCTTCAACTGTCATATGATTTATGGGGTTGTTTTAATAGTCAAAGTGTTGGTGAAATAATTTTTTTTTGTGAGCAGCCGGTTCCATACAGAAGTGTATACAGAAATGATGGAATTCTTTGTCACTCAATTATTGAGAAGATCTGTTAATCTGAAGATGTTATTTTCAAACAGGATAAAGTACCAGCTTATACGTCCAAAAAAATCGGAAAAGAGAAATAAGTGTCCTGAAATGGCCAAGAAATTTGCCTGCCATGAATCTAATCGAAAATCTATGGGCAATCATGATAAATAGAATACAGAAACCGTTGACAAAGAACAAAAAAAGATCTCACTGAATGCATCCAAAGTGTTAGACATATATTACACAGGAACTTTGCCCTGACCTTACCAATATCATCACCCAAAAGAATTGGGACTGTTGTTACGGCAAAAGATGATTCTACAATATGGTAAAATCAATTATGTATATAAAAAAAAGATAAGATATTTCCGATTTACCAATGCGTGAAATTAGTTTTATTTTTGCTGACGCTTTTTGTAACAACAATGTCTTGAAAGCAGTGATTAAATTTAATTGTTATTTTACTGATTATTTTTATTAATTTGTGCATATAATTATTTCACTTTATTTATTTATTTAGCCAAATTTATTTAATTAATTAATTATTAACTTTATTTTATTTTGTTTTATTTATTGTATATGTTTATCATTTAATTAATCTATTCTTATTTTATTTTATATTTTAATTAAATTTTAGCTATTTTTTATTTATTCAATTTATTTTCATCAAATTCCATCATAAATATTTTATTTTATTTACTCATTTATATTTATAACTTTGTCATTAAAACGCCAAAATGCAGAAAACATTAGTAAGCAGTCTTCATAGAGCCGCCATCTTAGTTTGACAAAAATGTTATGAGTTTCACCCCCCTGTCGTGAACAGATTGACGCCTGCGTTGATAATGAAGAAACCCCATAATTCCTTGCGCGTCGATTGCCTGACATGATTAATCCTTATCAACACTAAGCCACGCCTACTCCAACTCTCCCTGGATGAACTACGAGGATGAACTCGTATAGTCTCACTGACGAGGGCAATATCGTCTTTACAAGTCAATGGTTACTGACGTTCTCCCCGCTCTCTGTCCGTCTCAACTCTGCCTTCTATTCCTTTTTTTTTTATTTAACTATACCTGAAAACAATGCTCTAAAATTATTAAAATATAGAGTTTAATTCCCTTATGGCCACTGCAAAACCACTACGAAATACAACAATGGCTCAGGCGACGTCCTTGAAGCGACGATCACGTCATGAACAGTTAAAATTTTTAAATAAATTACATCATTTCATTTATTTTCTATACTTCTAAAAGGAATTCCACTTTGAAATTTGGATGGCCATTAGAACAAATATCAAGAAACATGCTAATTTTTACAGATTTTTAATATGTCTTTTAAATTAAAATTTTCAAAATTAATGTTAAAATCATGTAAAATAATTTTTTTCTTTAATTTCAATTATATCTGAAAATATTTAGTTTAAAAGCCCACATTTTAAGTCAAAAATGAGCTACGTATGAATGAAACCTGTACAGTTTCAGAGAAACGTGCGTTTAAGAACATCTTAACCAGCTAATTTCTGTAATTTGACTGCGAATATTTTTATTTATTTATTTATTTATTTATTTATTTATTTATTTATTTATTTATTACATTCACTGATCCCGGTCCGGAGCCTGTATGGCCAGCAGCCGACGTGTGGGTTCTCCGGATAGATTACTGTATTATTCATAATTTTCAAATTACAATATAGGTTGAAAGATTATAATAATAATAACAGAATATAATAAACATTGCTGTTATAGAAAGCCTAGGGTTATAAACAATTAAAATTCAGATACGGAGGGTTGATTCAGATAAATTGAGACGACTTTAAACGCTGCGCATGACCTTGACGGAATGTGATTTGCATGACTCGTCCACTATTCATGGGGATTAGCTTTGTATACACTTGTTGCTGTTATTTGGGACATTTCGTGCTGAAACATGGTTTCCAAAACCACAGCTTTTTGGGAAGGGTGTATGTTTGGCCTTTCCGACGCTAACTTCAGTCTTTCGTGCATTGTGGAATTATGCAAACGAAATGGTATTGTGGTATCAAAAAGAACAAATTGCGACCATCTAATGAACGTGGACGAGCAGAGAAGCAGACCAGAAACAAGCCCCAGCCAACACGCCCAGCTCAGGTTTAAGAAAATCCCCCCACACAGAGAAGTCTAGCCCAAAGAAAAGGTATTTCACAGGCAACAATCTCCAGAAAAATGCAAGTACTTGGCAGCAGTATAAGTGCCTTCAACCATCTTGCTCTCCAGTGCTGCAGACTGCCCCCAATACCATCACACCTCCACCTCCCATTTGACGCTTCACACGTTTATGTTCAGACGTTTTTGTACCACGATGTTCATGACAATCTTGGGCTGGAGCGACGTCATAAAGCGCGCGGTCACACAACTGAATGACTGAACACAACTGAACACTGCCAAGTCATCTGTGGCTTACTACAGGAAGATGGAACAGGAGACGGGCATACGAGTTATCCCTTCTCTCATGTGCCCGTAAAATCTCCTGACGCATCACCGATGGATTTCTGTGGGTTTGGTCTCCTGAAACGACGGCTCGGAAGTCGCCGACCAAGAACCGTTGATGGGCTAAGGAAAGTGTGTCAGCAGGTGTGGAACGAACTTCCCATGAAGTCCCTCGAACTCAGTCTACTTCAGTGGAAATTACGGTGCCGGACGATAGTCCAACAACGTGGTTCTCACAACAAACACAACCGATGGTGGCGCCATGGTATTACACCATCGTAAGAGAACTGCAAAGTCGTCTCATTTTATCTGAATCAACCCTCCGTAGTATGTGGATTGTTGGTTAAAAGGGAGTTTTTTTCAGTAATTTCTTGAAAGTTGAGCTTGTAGGGGATGAGCGAACTTGTTCAGGTAAACTATTCCACCATTTAATGCCAGCATATGAGACGCAACATTGTTGGTAATTACTTCTAGTAAATGAGAGTCTAACTAAGTTTGTTAGTCGGGTAGAGTAGGGGTGTGTGTTTTGCGCGTGAGCTATTTCTAAAGGTGTAGTAAGTATTAGATGATGATTATTAATTTTGTAGACGAATGAGCATAGTTGAATGATATAGATTTGGTAGATAGTTGAGATGCCTAGTCGACTAAAATCATGTGAAACGGAATTGGGTAATCTGATGTTAAGTAAAGTTCTTAGGAACTATTTTTGTAAACGGAAAAGGCGTAGGAGATTTGAATTTGTAGTGGAGCCCCAAAATTGAATCCCATAGCACAGCGCCGAGTGTATCAGGGAATTATAGAGGAGGATTAGAATATAGGGTGGAAGAAAGTGTAAAAGTAAGGAATTATGTTAGATGAAAATTAACACCGTGGAGTTACTTACTTTGATATAGGGAATGTATAAAAAAAGTTTGAACCTTTTAGGGGACGTTCAAGAAATACGTCACGCTCTTAGGCGGGGGAGGGGAGGTATGAAAAGTGCGACTCAGCTTGATATGGAGTAGGGGGGACTTTTTATAAGTGTGACGTCACAACAAGCACCTTCAAAAGTTCAATTTCTTTAATATTGAAATTATTTTTTTATTATTTCACATTATTTTATTTTATTATTTTCCTTTCAAATGGATAATGAGATATCTTTCCGGCCCTATTGTGAAGTTGTCGTTGTTCTCCATAACAGAAGTTTGTTCCTTCAAGAACACTCCCTAAGATATACAGTATACTGTCCCAGCCTTAAATTAATTAAGCAAAAACTGTAGAATGAAACAACAAAAAGGTGGGGGGGGGGGGACTTTAATCCACAAAGAGAATTGAAATCCCGAATACGTATTTCGGTTACTAAGTAGCCATCTTCAGTGATGAGAAAAATGTAGTCAACTCATCGTTCAAAGTAAAAGTTGAACTTAAGTTCAAAGTAAAAGTTGACTTTATTTATCTCTCATCGCTGAAGATGGCTACTTGGTATCCGGTATTTCAATTCTCTCTGTGGATTAGAGATTCCCCCCCTTTTTGGCCAGCCTTAAAGGCCACCTAACAGAAAGATGCTGCATATACACTGTCCTATTATTAAATTATGACCACCCGCTTAGTGAGAAGGATGAAGAGACGGATTCCACTATTTCCACAACGAGTTTATTTGACATTTTATAAATGTACATTTCGGCTACAAAGTAGCCATCATCAGTATGAATCAATTTAACATAAAAAGTAGCCATCATCAGTATGAATATATATATAATTGGGCCAATGAGAATAGGAGTAGGAAGGAAGGTCTTGAAGTTGAAATGCCATTGGATCCAAGAAACGCGGACCTAGGAGAAAGCTCTGCTAGGTAGCAGAGGTTTTCTTAGTATGTTCAAGTAGGTTTTTCCATGGGAGGAGGTCTAAGGGTCCAGTGTCCAGATTTAGTAATGAATTGTCCTGGTTTTTTAAGATTTTCCATGACTGCAAGAAACCCAGCTCCTTTGGTTCATTTAGCACCTGCAGGATCTGAAGCTGGTCTATATTAAAATTGTGCTTAGTTTGTAAAATATGGTCAGCTATCGATGACCTGTTATGTCTGTTGTTTCTTATGTGGTCCAGGTGCTCTCTGGCCCACACATTGGTGTCATTCGATGTTATTTCAATGTTCCCAAGCATCCCTATCAATGAGACTTTATCCATCTTAGAGGATGTCCTAGACAATAACGATGTTCCACTGGCTTTGGTGAGGGATATCTTCCTTCTTTGTAGATTAGTGTGTTTCAATAACTATTTTCAATTTGACAACCGATTCTATAAAATGGAACAAGGCACTCCCATGGGTAGTTGCTTAAGCCCGTTTCTGGCCAACCTTTACCTTCATCATCTCGAAAACTAGCTTCAGATCCTGCAGGTGGTAAATGAACCAAAAAAGCTGGATTTCTTGGAGTCATGGGAAATCTTAAAAAACCAGGACAATTCATTGCTAAATCTGGACACTGGACCCTTAGACCTCCTCCCATGGAAAAACCTACTTGAGCATATTAAGAAAACCTCTGCTACCTAGCAGAACTTTCTCCTAGGTCCGCGTTTCTTGGATCCAATGGCCTTTCAACTTCAAGACCTTCCTTCCTACTCCTATTCTCATTGGCCAATTAAATTTAATGTTTTATGTTAAATTGATTCATACTGATGATGGCTACTTTGTAGCCGAAATGTACATTTATGAAATGTCAAATAAACTCGTTGTGGAAATAGTGGAATCCGTCTCTTCATCCTTCTCACCAAAGCATCCACAGATCGGCAAGGTCAGTCTTTGTTCTTATTTATATTTTTTATATATTTTAAGTACTCTGTCACCCGCTTAGTAATGGGAGTAGCCACCCTTCGCCGCTATAACTGCTGCTAGGCGTCGTGGCATGGACGCAAGAAGTGCGCGGTATGTATCCCATGATATGGCAGTCCATTCCGCTTGAAGCGCTGTCCACAGAGCTTCGAGAGTCATAGGGGGAGGGTCCAGCTGCCGTACATGGCGATCTAGGTGCTCCCACAGATGTTCGATAGGATTGATGTCCGGCGAATTAGCAGGCCATGGGAGCACTCGAAAATGAGTAGAGTGTTCCTCGAACCAATCCAGAAGGAGACCTGCCTTGTGTCAGGGTGCATTGTCCTGCTGGAATACACCATCACATTGGGGGAACATCGTGAGCATGTACGGGTGCACCTGGTCCGCTACGATTGACAGATAGCCACAGACATTCAAATTGTCCTCTAGACTAATCAGTGGACCTAACTGCTCCCAACAGAAGATCCCCCACACATGCACTCTTCCCCACCATTCTGTTTCCGGGCCACTGTTGAATCTGGTGCCAACAGACGTCAATGTCAGTTGATGGACTATGGCTCTCCTGTCACCTTTTTACGATCGTCGTATGCGCCGCTCACCCCGTTGGTCGATGGCTCGTGACCCTTTACAGTGATGGCGTTGGGACGCGAGTTCTGTCCCTGCTATCCTCTCTTTGTACACCTTCACTACAGCGGACCGTGAACAGTTCACAAATCGCGCCGTTTCGGAGATGGTGCCACCCTTGCTGCGATAGCCTATTATCATCCCTTTTTTGGATGTCTGTTAAATCCGGATGTTTACCCGTCTTGAGGCTCGTGCACCTGCCGTTTGATGCTCCAGCTTTAAAGCTTTCTCAGCCTGTTATGCAAATTTTGCAATGTGTAATCGCTGTTGGGGCGAACCATGCGTGTGCCTCGAAGGGGTGCTGGTCATAATTAATTGATATGACAGTGTAAGTGGACTCTATCATACTTCTGTCCAAGCTAAATAACAAAATGAAGCAAAATGCAGGGAGAAAAGAGACGCTGCCGATTTCAATTTTTACAGTGGCACAGTACAGGGTATTCACAATAGTGTAACCTTGTACCCTTGATTGTCAATATACTACTCAATAGGTGCCAATGTAAATGGACACTCCTCGAGCTTCACGTTGGGGCGACAATGTAACCCTACATCATTGATTTCATATTCACAGTGGGTGCCAATGTAACCTCAATCAGTTTGATTGGACCACCCCCCCTTTTTTATCTCAAATCACCACCAGAATCCAATGTAATGAATTCTAAATCTGGCTAGCTCAACACCAAAACTCAAAGAAAGATAATACACTATGCACAATCAAGGACAAAGGTTGGGTTCTTCTAAAATGGCAGGCTGTAACTTATTTATTTCAATAAGCAAGGCAAGGATTGGAATCAAATAAACTTAATTTATTCAAAGTTAAAAGAATTACCAATGAGATACAAAAATTAAATAAAATCTTACATCTAAGGAAAAGAAAGTAAATAGATCTTATTATAAAGAAGAAAGTTAATGCTAAATTCCCCAAGTACTTATAATTGAGATAACATGCAAGATATGAATAAATATCAATAAAACTCAATTGCTCTGAGGAAAGAGATAGTATTACTTAAAAAACGCTCTATTCAAAGAAATAGTTCTTTATCACTCTTTTTGTCATGACAACCAAAGAAATCTTACACATTTAAGTTCATTTCTACTTACAGTTGCGTAGTTTCAGACACCTGCAGACTTGTGATCACTTTTAATCCAATTTTATGCGCAAAAACCCCTTTTGTGTTAAACAGGCCATAAAATATATCACTTATCTCACTGAAGCACAGAAAACACACCTGAAGATAATCCGGATCGATTAGTGAGTGAGTCCACTGGAGGTCTCAAAGTGTCCCCACTAAGTTCAACAGAAGATTTCAAACATGCAGTCGTCTTCCTCTCTCAATGTCGGGTTCCTAATTATGCCTGTCGCTTGAAGAAAATCGCGTTGCACGCTTCCATTTGCTCTGAAGAATGTCGGGGTTCCAATTTCCATATTTCTTGACTCAAATTACGAATGATGACTCGTTAGCATATCAATTGTATCCAGGTTCCATTTCAAACATTTAGGGATCGTTTCTCGTAAGTTCCTCTTCACAATGCTTAATCGGGAGTTTTTCCATATTTAAATGCTTAATCGGGAGTTTTGTACATTCAAATACTTAATCGGGAGTCTTGTCTATATCAAAATACTTAATCAGGGGTTTTCCATATTCCAATACATAATGATGAGTGATGAGCTCTCACAAGCTTTGATTTCGGAAGGAGAGGCCACCAGATCGCTTTGACAGACTGCGGAAGTTTCGCAGCCGCCTTGGCGCATCTCGCCTGACCCTCCTCCCTCAATCAGCCGAAGCAGAGAGCGCTCAGCTTCCCCTCGACCGCCTGCTTGTTCAACCCATAACAACTCATGAAGTTTTCGTTTTCTCACGAACTCTTATACTCTTTGCGCATCCGGTCTCCCTTTCCCTTTCACAATTTATAAGTCTCCAAAATAACTAAACTAAGAAAACAATAATGATTTCAAACACTACATGAAATCCATGACACAAGCAAATTATTAAAAAAATCAATATTCTTATTCATCAAGGAATCCAATGACCAATGTCAACAATATTTATTTAAATTCCTAAAGAACGTCTCTTCCTGTCATTGCTCCACCCTTCCTGCTATTTCACAATTGTGAGCTTTCGATTTATATCCAAAATTATAATCCTGAATTATCTCAACGCAATATATCACTACAATAAAAACAATTAAATTACTTTACTCTATTTGAAAATCTGAATAATACCTGCTATTATTCCTGTGACTACGTTTATCATAAAAATGAATACATTACTTAACACGTGATAACGTCACAATAGAATATATCAAATTTGAAAGGCTATAGCTCGAAAACGAAACAACTTCTATCGCCACTCTACTTATCATCATCAAGGGGACATTACGAAGTTTTGTTTCATTGCTAAGTGATGTTGCTAAGTGCTTGAATTCGATAAAATTAATTCGGTGACATATATGGAATCAATCCTCCAAAAAGATGCAATATCCTACATTGGTTTCGTCAGTTCACTGAGGGTGCCATTGCAAAGGCAAAAATCCTGGAAGGCCACGAGTGTCGGAAAAGAATGTCCAACGCATTCAGCAAACCGAGGAACTCCAGCCAGCTGGGAACTTCAAATGCCCCTGACGACGTTGTGGACAGTGTTGAGAGGGCAGTTGGTTATGGCACCATACAGATTACAGCTAATGCAAGCTCTGTATTGTACATTGTTCGGGCTTTTCCTGGCGTCACATTAAATATTTGTGATCACGTGGATAACCAAAATAAACTTCAGAGTATATTCTTCTGAAAGATGCATTGATTAAATCTAGAGTTGTATAGTTTGGTAAATATAGCCTTTCATAGTTGAACTAAAATTGAACAATGACTATGGAATGGAACAACCAAAAAGGGAGGGAACCTGTAATTCACAAAGAGATTTGAAGATTTTTTGTTGACTTTTTTCTCATCGCAGAAGATGGCTACTTGGTAGCCGAAATACGTATCTGATATTTCAAATCTCCTTGTGTATTAGTGGTTCCCTCCCTTTTTGGTTTCAAATTTGGTATATTCTTTAGTGAACAGCTTATATATTTTTTCCATTGAAAAATGGAAGGAAAATTCTGCAACCTGGATTCGAACCAGGAACCTCGACTGTCATGGTCGACGCCTCTACCAATTGGGCTATCGCACAATCCGGGACAGCCATGCTATTGCAATGTGTCTTAAAGACAACCAAGTTGTCAAGGTTGAAAGCCCAATGGGAGGCGGGCACCCGGCTCACAGATCGAGAATTTCTCCTATCCAACCAGCAGAAAGTTTGATGAACTTACAGATAAATAATAATTATAACCTCCAACCTAACCTAACCTCCAAATATCAGATAATGGTACAGGCGTCGGCCATGACTGTTAACTTAAAAATGGATTAATTTTTTCAAATTTTCTTTTCGACAGTATCATCATCAATGTCTTATTTGGGCTATATCAACTTTTCAGGCTTTTTCGTGGACCCCTTCAAGTCGATTGCACATGTTCTCAGAGACCTTAAAGAATACCAAAGTAATGGCATGGCATGTAACACTCGACTCGTAGTGAGGAATCAACAATGAATAAATTAAGAGGTTGCATAGTGTTCTATATTGCTGTAATAATAAGAATGAGAAACTGGTCTATGAATAGCAATAGATAGCGTTTAATGCGAA
>JAHWFO010041762.1:70067-81926 GCA_023313115.1 Rhysida immarginata | reverse complement strand
GACTACTGCCAGAAGTGGGAACATCGCTTTGTATAGATGCCCAGGAGTGCTTCTGGAAGCGATGTATAGATGCCCAGGAGACTACTTTGAAGGGGACGGTGGAAATGAAAACGGGATCGGGTAAGTTCCGTATTTTATAGAGGCACATTTCGGGAAATTTTGGATAGCACCTCGTACATTTGGTTATGTATACTTGTCTAATTTGGGTGCGGGCCATAATCCCGACAGCCACAATCCCGACACCCAGAATCCCGACAGCCACAATCCTGACAAGCCAAAATCTCGACAAGTCAAAATCCCGACAAGCCACGTATTCCCAACAGGTTACAATCTATTATCCCGACAAAGCAGAATCCAATTTATTTCTATTATGTTTTATGGGAGTGCTCTTATGTGAGGATTGCTCTTGTATGCGAAGTTAGACTGTAACATTCTTTTTTCGGTAATTCTGTCATTTTGATTCTGTATGTGTACAATTTTATCATTGGCTTTATTAGCTTTATTAATATTTTTAGTTTATTTTTCAATAAATTGTTCAATAAACTGCGATTCAATAAAATATTTATTACCACGAAGATAGTCCATCAATGGTCGGTTTACTCTGTCTCTAAATAAGTCTTCTCTCTCTCTGTCGAGTACAGCTCTCTTCGGAGTAGGACATGGCTGACCGCAAAAAATACTTTCCACTTCTAAATCTACTCGTTGTTGTTCCTTTTGAAGCTCTTGTATAATTTTGAAAAGACCAACATGACTGCGGCGTATGACAATCGACAATCGAACTGTGAAGTCTTTTTGATACTGTTATCGACAATTGACAATCGAACAGCGCAGGGAAAACGAAACGAGCGGTCCGAAAGCAACGCTTTCACTGCCAAACTCATCCAGGAAGTAACTAGGGGAAGTACACTGAACACATACAGAATCAAAATGACAGAATTACTGAAAAAAAAATGTTACAGTCCAACTTCGCATACAAGAGCACTCCGCACATAAGAGCACTCCCATAAAACATAATAGAAATAAATTGGATTCTCCTTTGTCGGGATAATAGATTGTAACCTGTTGGGAATACGTGACTTGTCGGGATTTTGGCTTGTCGGGATTCTGGGTGTCGGGATTGTGGCTGTCGGGATTATGACCCTAATCCGTCTAATTTATTGTTTTAAGTAAAAAATAAATGTAGGATATTCTTTGGTGTTTCTTTCAAATGGTTATAATTTGTATTACGCATACCACATGAAGCAATCTTTATGAATCAAAATATTTTAGATATCTTTATTTATGTACAAACTGAACATATGTGCAAAATTTCATAAAATCGATTACTATTTGGCCACAGTTTTTTTTTTTTCATTTTTGCTCATTTCATTTGGAATGACCCCTGTGACAATGACTTTCCTGTCTTTTAATGTGAGAAAATTACAATGAAAGTTAAAAGCAAAATTAAACCAGAAATTAACCCCCCACCCTCCCCAGGAGGGTTTAAGAAAGTAACGGAAACCCTGAGTTGATCTAATTATCACACCTTTTATCCGCACTTTTGACTCTCCCTTTTTATAAAATATTTAATATATTTTGAGCGTAGTGTTTAGAAAACAGAAAAGAGCTCTATCTTTTTTGTTCATCATCATTTCCAACCGAATGACATATGACATGCTATATGTTGCTATTTGAAAATGTTAATAGTTCTAAAGACCACGTAACTTTGGCCTCACGGGAATAATTTGGCCCGAACTGCATAGTAGATCATCCTTACCTAAAGGAATCTGCATATATAATTTTACTTCTTTACATACATGCGTACAGTAAAGCCTCGGTTAGGATAAAAAAAGGTCGCTGTGAGATTGAACCTTATTCTCAATATTTAATGTGGGACCATATAAGGTGTATTAAGAAAGTATAAATAGACGTTTGCAATCAGGGTTTTGAAACATTTATTTAGAACAAAATAGTCTTATGAACAGAAATTATATTTTTACTGTCTGCACAGTAAATAAACAAAATATCACACATTTGTGGCAAATAGTTTTCGAATAAATGGAAAAAATAGGAATAATGCAGAATGTTGCTGTTAAGCAATTTAATGCACACCCCATCCAAAAGTGGTACAGCCAACTGCAGGCAGTAGGCTACTATTTATGCAAATCATAGTACGCCTAAAAGGCAAAGCATACAGTTTTGTCAGATTTGTAAACGAAAATTCCACATTGCCACATGCGTAACGCCCTCGTTTGTCTTTTGAAATTTGTTTTTTGAGAAAGCAAAATTTGATGGTCGCGTCTCAATAAAGCTTTAGGAGTATTGTGTAGGTAGCAGTTAATAAGTAGTCTTTTTACTTCACTTCCTGCTTTCGTCTTTCAACCAGACAAAAAATTCTCTCATATTTGTAGGTTATGACTTAATCCAAATAAAAGAAAACAGGAGTTTTCTGTCAGGCAGAAAGATGAAAGCAGGGAGTGAAGTCAAAAAATTTTTCGCTTTGTGGTTTCTGCCGTTGTTTTTACGCATGTGGAATCCACGCCTTAAGCCTGTTTCACAATTAAATCGCCCGCATCAGCCCCAGCAGATCCGCCAAGGAAGCGTATACAAGTATCTCCGCTCACGAAGCAGACGATTTAACAACTTTCCGTTTCCAATTCAAAATTAATTCGCGGCCGCATTAACTGTCTTCTGATTGGTTCATTCCCAAACGAGATTAATGTCACACAAAATGGCGTCTCGCAGCGACCTTCGTCGCATTCATAGGCGAAGGCTGTTTTTGACAGCAGGTTCTTTTAAATTACAGTACATTCCCAAATGCCAATTTCACATCAACAGTGTGTTAGCTCTATATGGCAAGAAAGATGAGCCGAAAATTGATGTTTTCTGATTGATTGAACCAGTTGTAGATTCGTTTTAATTGAAAATCCGCCCATAAAGCAATTGCGGAATCCGCTAAATTTCAGAACCTGCTTGAATTGAAAATTCCGCCCGCAAAGCAGTTGCGGAGAGCAATACGGGCGAATTCCGCTAATTGTGAAACGGCAGTCCGTGCGGAAAATCTTCGCCTTGCGTTGCGGGCTCCGCATCCGCCTGTTTTCCGCCTGTTTTCCGCCCGCAAACTGTAATTGTGAAACAGGCTTAAAGCGGGCGGAAAATAGGCGGATGCAGAGTCCGCAACGCGTAGAGAGGTATTTTTCACAAACGCGGTCATTTCATAAGAAAATAAAGAGTTTGTGGGCGGATTTCTCAGATCTAGTAAGTCTAGATATTTGGCGAATCTGCACAGGCTGTAGCCAGTCAGAATCGGGTTAGCTTTGCACGGATTTCTGGGAAATTTGAACATACTTCGGTCCAACACTACCTAGACAGAAGGCCTGATACCGGAAACGCCATACATTGTTACATCACCATTAGTCGACCCATTTTATTGCTTATTAGTGGTAGAAATAGGATTAATAACAATGGCCGACTAATTAAAGTAAACATTTAATTTTCGTGCCATCGATACGGACGATAGCCATCTTGCAATCGAGATAAATTAAACACCAGTCAGGAGAGGCTTCTTGCGGTTCCATATTTAATTGTGAACTGAAAACGGAACTTCACGACGTTAAGCTTGCCGCGAGTATGTTTTGTGTAAGTTTGAAACGAGGAAAAATAATTTGGTTAGGCAGTCGTGTGGCGGATCTCCAGGTGTCAACTTCAGATGACCTAATCAGACCCAGGTCTCTCTTGGAGTGAACATGGCTCGATGAACATTGAATAGTGCTGAGACTGAACTGTGAAAGGGTTACAGTGTGCCTCCCTTCCTTAAAGGCCCAGAAGACGCTCTCCGCGTTGTAAAAGAAGTAGCCTATATTGTTTAGCCAATGTCGCCTCGATTGAAGCCATCATTTTGTGAAGGTCATTGATGGGTAAAAGACCGAATTGGGACAGTCTGAAGTCAATCATCATTTCTTCCTCGAAACCACAAGTGGACAATAAACGACGAACGAGAAATCCCCGACAGAGTTAACCATTCGATTCAGTTGAGTTTCATTTGTTGTGCGATTTTACACATCCATTAGAAAAAAACTATGCTTGATATTAATTAATGACTTGTTCGAGTTTCCTTCCTTAAGACAAAATGTAGATTGCAAAGCTAACTAGAGAACTGTGCGTGCTTGCGTTTAGATGAAGAATTTTGTGACGGACTTGACCCCAACGTGAGGACCCCATACCCATTGCGCTCTCGATGAATCCAGACATCGTTAATGAAGAAAAAGCAGAAAAAGTAGAAGAAGAAGAAGTAAAAACTGTGGGTGTAGACGACATGTTCCAGACGTAATTACTAGTGCCGAAACGCTTGTAAAGACGCCTAATCCATGCAGATGCTTCCTCAACGGCCGTTTCCTATTTGTGTTCGTGCTGTATTTCGTGTAAAGGCTAAAGCTGGTCTTTCGTGATGTTGTTCTTCATGTATTTCTTTTTTATATGTATTTAGTTTTTTTAGTGTGCCTGGAGTGACCCTGTGGATTCCTGTCGTGGTGGGGTTTTTTTTCGTTAGTTTGTTTTAGCCTTTTTCCTTTTCTTTTTTCTCAGTAGTGCCACCGGAATGCGTTCGTCGGAATAGTTTCTGCGTAAGCGGATACCATGCCATGAACTTATAGCGAATTATAGAAGGCGACGCAAGGCGGTGAAAGATGATTTGGTTTTTTGATGAACCTTATCACTGAAATTTACGTTGGTGACATAGCTTGACGTCAATTTTCTCCAAGGTTTGTTTATTGTTATGAGAAGAAAATTTCTCTGACTGTCAGGGAGACATCAGTATACGTATAACTTACAGCTCGACCTTTCTGAAGATGCACGCTTTATACCCCTACTGTTAAGCTAGACTACTGTTAAGCTAGCCTGCCTCAAGTGTGGGCTACATTAGCTTAAAATTCTAGGCTAGAGTGTCCGCACTGCCCCTCTCTCAAGCCTGACTTTCAGGTTAGACTACGGATTATAAAGGATTATATAACTAAAATATAGCTTTTTTAAGTGATGTGACAGGGAATGTTATACTGATCCTGGTGAATATTTTTGATTATTAGGAATAATTTAATGCTTGTTTGTTAATGCAATGATACAGATTCCTTGTAAATAATTGTTTATTAATAAAAAAATAAATAAATGCATACTTCGATTAGTGTATACTTTATTTAAATTAATTTTATTTATTAAACAAATGTTCACAAGGAGTCTTTCATCATTGCATTAATAAATAAACTTGTAAGGCGGAATGGTACATTCGCACAGGCCTACCACGAGATAATGATACGGAATCAAAGAAAATTACGGGGCTGTGTTGGGAGACGGCCGCTAGCAAAATCGTAGAATACGTCTTGAGGCCACATGGCGAATAAGAAAGAAATTTGTGCAACACAATTTAAAAAATTTAATTTCTGATATAAAATGTTCAAACAAAAATTGTACTTGCAATTCATCATAAATTGTTAACCAAACCTTTATGGCATTCCCAACTTACAAATCACTGGTCAATGATAAGAAGAGTATGTTAGAAATGGCAACAGACAAGAACCAATATTTCGCGCAAACTTCAAATTTATTGTACTGCCACCCAATGTAATAGCTGATTCGATGGGTTTGAAATCTAAATTAAAATGTTAATTTATAAAGCTAAGAGCGTATAAATTTAATGTAGAATCTACATTGATAATGTTAACTGTCATAATTGCAAAATTAGTATCCACCTTCATGTTGTCACTGACTGGTCTAGATGTCGGTGAGTATTTCATTATCGCACTAAACAACAACACTTTAACGATATCGACACTTTAGGATGAATATACACTGAGTGGCCAGATTATTATGACCACTCCATCAGTACTTCTTTGGGTCACCTTCTGCCTTCAATACTGCGGCGATTCGCATTTACTCCACGAGATATTGAAAGGTGTTGTGAGGAATCTGACACCATGAATGCTGTTGTCTTGTGCTTTCTGGCCACAACCCCCTTCAAACCCCTTCAGTCTCTATCAGTGAGCTTCGACTTTCGGGCAATGTTGTGCTTGGCAGATCATGTCTTTCCCTGCTTCTTATAGGCTGTCATAACAGTCTTTGCCTGATGAATAGCACTGTCCTGTTGTGTGAAATTTGTTGTTTTGGAACCACCTGTCTGATGGCTCTTTCAACCTTCTCCCATAATGCTCAACTGGATTGAGATTTGGTCATTACGGAGGCCACCTAAGCCAGGTTAGTCTTCGTTCGTGGCGATCGCAACAATCTCGCCTTACTATCATTTTCAATTGGCCAATCAACATAGGGGTTAAAGCATACATTCAGTAGCAATAAAATTTTTTTGCAGCAAACAACACACAGGAATTGTTTGTTCTTGAAACTATTCCTGCAAAATACGAGTAGCGTGGCATGCCGCATTGTCAAAATGGAAGAAGCCATCTCCATTGCGATACACCATCAACATGATTGCATGAACTTGATAAAACAAACATACATAGGTGTGTTCTGATATTCAAACGTTTCTCTACACAAATCAAAGGACCCATATCATGCCAGGAAAATATGCCCCAAACCATAACTGCCCCCACGAGCTTGATAGATTGTACTCATGCATGTGGGGTCCATGCTTTCATGTAGTTTCCGTCAAATTCTCATTCTGTTATCTGCATAATTCAACTGAAACGTGGTTCATCAGACCACATGACTTTATTCCGATGCTCAACTGTCCAATCCTTGTGTTCCTGTGCGAATTGGAGACGTTTTATTTTGTTAACTGCAAATAGCAAAGGTGTTCGAACTGGCCTTCGGCTCCCATATTCCATACTGTGCAGTGTATGGCGAACAGTGCGTCCAGAGATCATTTGAGAGGATCCCTGATAAAGATCAGCAGTAATTTGATGCGCTGTTGCCCTTCTGTTGTCTTGTACCACTCTTGCCACTCTTCTTTCTGCCCGAACATTGATGGCCACAACTGGCACGTTCAGACCCAGTTTTCCGGCAGACAGTCCAGTCTGTAACAATTTAACAGCAGCTGCTCTTGAACATTTAACGAATGCAGCAGTTTTGATGATATTAGTTCCATGTCTCCGAGCGCCTACAATCATCAAAGGCTGCTAAATCGCGTTGTTTACCTATAATCTTCTGAAAAATAACACTTCCAATGTCGTGGTAAACAACCTGCTGGCCTATTTATACAAGTCCGCCTCTTTAGCAACTTCAGCGCGATATCATAGCTAATTTGCCTACAAACATCAGGTGGTCATAATAATCTGGCCATTCAGAGTAAACACTTTCTAATATACATATCACTACACCATTCTACAAAGCTTTAACAATATAAATATCATTTATATCAGCGTCGATTAGTCGTCTATACCAGCCTGTCAGTAAAAGTTAACATTCGTTAAAGAGTTACATTTCAAAAAATTGCAAAAACGCCTGCTCTCCTATAACTTATAACACCATATTATTGAATAGTTTTAAATTTGTTCTACAATGATTACACAGCATGAAATGTTTCACACAGGACTGATGAAAGTGATGAAGCTAAGATATCACACTTCTGTTACGTGGGTGCTTCAATTCCTTCTCAAAACAAAATCTATCACAAACATTATACGAGTATCCAAATTCATTGTTCATGAATATAGAAGGAAATATGAATTCCGTGTCCACAACTGTCGTATATACAGGGTGAGGCATTTATGTTGAGACAACTGAATATCTCGGAAATTAAGCATTGTATGAAAAAATGTCCAGAATCAAAAGTGAATTATTTCGCGGGGGTAATTCATTAGTTAAAATATTACCCCCCCCCCTTTTGAGGGAGGCGGGAGGGGAGGGGGTAACGTTGAAATCTTAAATAGGAACAAGGTATATTCAGATTGTACACAATATTCGATAAGTGTTTTATTTTTGGTGTTTTTTCAATTGATCCAACCGTTTAGGAGATAGAGGCCCTGAAAGTGTTGAACTTTTAAAGTTTTGAACCCAATCTTATCGATGAAGACAAAGAGATAGAGACGGGGTTTTACAGAAATTCCTATTTTATTTTATAATGGTCTTTAAGAATCCGAAGTCAAAATTTCAAAAATCCAATATTTTTCAATACACACGCATTGACTCCGTCTCCATAGGACAGCTGCCCCCAAAATTTTACTTATGCATAAAAAAATTTGAGTTTTTGAAATTCTGACTTCGGATTCTTAAAGACCATTAAAAATAGGAAAGTCTGTAAGTCCCACTCTATCTCTTTGTCTTCATCGATAACTTTAAAAGTTCCACACTTTCAGGGCCTCTATCTCCTAAACGGTTGATTCAATTGAAAAAATACTGAGAATAAAACATTTCTTAAATATTGTGTACAATCTGAATATACCATTAAAATAGGGGTTCCTATTTAAAATTTTAAGGTTACCCACTTCCCCCAACCCCCCTCACAAGGGGGGGGGTAATTTTTTAACTAACGAATTTCCCCCGCGAAATAATTCACTTTTGATTTTGGACATTTTTTCGTATAATGCTTAGTTTCCGAGATATTCAGTTGTCTCAATATAATTGCCTCACCCTGTATATCGCTCCGTACATAAATCGCATTTGATGAAGATGTGCTAATGTAGACGATTATGGCTCATTATAGACCTCCATGGGTTGGATTTTATCACTCGGTGTTGAAACGTTTATATCATCAGATATGTTATTTGCGTCGAACTGAGCAGTGGAAGTTATTGGCGCATTCGTATCGGGTTATAGTTCACATTGGCGGCACCACGACTCAACTTTCAGTCGTTCCTGCTGAGCCCGTAGACGTTCAACAGCGGACATTTGAGTCTTCCTTGATTCCCCATCTCTAACTCTGTTTAACTGTGACGTCTTCTATAATTTTTCTGGCGTTTATTATGCATAAACTTGGAAATTCTATAATTTTTGCAAAATTTCCACAATTCGAAGGCCGATATCTTAGATACTATAAATTACTGAGGTTTAATTTTTAAGCTGTTTTATAAAGCGCAAAAAGATAAAACAAATGACACTTAAAATGTCGTGCTATCACAAAGGAAGTCGGAGCTAGACTAAATTAATCTCCGCCAGAGAGCAGATTTTCTGACTCAACTTTGTACTTCGATTGCATCAGCCGATGACATCAGCATGAAGTCGGTCAAAGTCTAAAGCATGCTTTGTTTTATATACTGTCGAATGCAATATCATTCATTCTTCTATCATTAATAGTTTTGACGTTATTAAGGATTTCGTGATCAACACTTTTTGTGACATTCACGACTTAAGCGTGGCATCCCAGTATCGAAACGTAAGACGTATTCTATGTCAAAAAGAAAATTGTATTTTTCAAAAAGAGGAAGCTCTTCATGCCGTTTATATTTTGTTTGGAGCTTTGAAATGAATGTTTCTGCCATTTCTTCATTTTTTCAAAAAAAAAATTAATTTCTCTAAAAGGCTTAGCCCATTTCCATAAAAAATGGTCAATATATAGTTTAAGAACCCCACTGTCTGAATTTCCAAAAAAAAAATAAAAATAAAAAAAAAAAATTAAAAATTGACGGGGAGGGGTTCTTGGGGGAGTGGATAGTAGTAAATAACTCCAAAACGGCTCATCATATCCAAACAAGTCATTTAAAAAATAATTCGCCTTAATGAGAGGAGTACATAATGTACATGTCGAGTTTATTGAGTTTGGTTCGCTCGTTTGAACGCTACAGCCATTTTTTAATTTTTAGAAAATCATTAATATCTCGAAAAAGACTTAGGCTGCGTTCGTTTCGTTTATTGAGCACTTAGCGAGCGCTCAGAGGGCGCTCAGTACAAATTCGTTCGTAAATTCTTCGCTCACCAAAATGTTGGCGATCGTAAAATCTCGCTCTTCGAGAGCGCTCGCGAGCTAACTGAGCGAAGTTTATCCTCGCTCAGTTCGCTCTCGACAGAGAAGATCACGAAAACAAGATGGCAGCTGAAGCAAAAAACCAGAAAGCTTTAACTTTAACTAACGGCAATTTCATTTTTTTTATTCATTCTATCAAATAAATATAAAAGAAATTAGTGTTTCTATATCAAGACCCTTTATTTCTTAGATTATAGATATCAAAAGAGGGGAAGAACAGATAATTTTCGGCAATTTTTTTTGTTTGTACAATTTTCATTTTTAAAAATAAAGACAATAATCAATTTATAATTATGTAAATTGGAATATATTTTGTGTATGTATAAATTATAAAGAGGTTTCTTGATTTAACTTCACAAACACACAAAAAAACTTTTTTATTCATCTTCAGGGAATAAAAACGAATACGCAAAAGCAATCGCTTCGAAAATAAGTTTCTTGTTGACAGCCATGTTGCCTGAGCGCTAATGACAAAGACCCTTGAAATCGTCAAAATCGTTCGTAAACTACAGCAGCGCCCCCCATGAGCTAAGTGAGCGATCATGTAGAGCTCGTTTTTGCTTCGCTCAATAAACGAACGCAGCCTTACCCAATTGGCATAAAAATATACGCTAAGGCACAATTTAAGGAACCCTCTAAGTGTGTATAGTTTTTATTTGTTTCGGCTTTTTGCCGTTTCAGAGGAGTTAGCTGCACAAAATTGGTCACATACGTACATACATTTGTAGAAAGCGTCGTCGTTAAATGCAAAATTCCGATAAAGAAAAGGATTACAATTTTTGCCGACAGATGTCGCTTTTATTGATAGTCTAGTTGAGTTGGGGACCCTGCTAGCAGGGACCTCTGCCGACCGAGTCTCGAGGACCAAACGGCAGGCTTATTGATAGGTTCTTTACCGCCGACCCAATTATCAAAATTAATTATGATTCTTTCTTGTTTTGGTTCATAATCGATGTTCTTGAACAAATAGAATTCTTTCTACACTATTTATTCAGAGCATGGCGGTGAAATTATTTTGTTTAACTCTAAAATATTTAGCGAAGCAGTGTTTTTCCGCCATTGTGAAAAGATTGGAAATTGATCAGCCATGAACGACAACAACGCACTGGCTAGCCGACTTTTTTCATTTTTTTTCTGTTAAATGACAGCCAATCATAAAAAAATCTCTATTTCTAAGGCCACCAATCATAGCTACGGCAACGACAATAACGCTTCTTTATTGGATAGTTTAAATTTTCAAATTTCAAAAAGCCTTAAATGTTAACACCTAAGCAAAAACCTCGAATTTGCTTATATAGTAGAATAGATGTATACAATAAGTGGTTTCAGAGAAGCATTAAATCTTCAGTAATAAAAAATTATTTTCCTCTATGCCAATGTTTCACTACTTCCCTTCTATGATATACAGTATATACTGGCTGAGATGCCCGTCTTCGCCGAGCTTTTCAAGGCAAAAGGAAGGCGGGTATCAGTATCAATTTACTCTAGGTATATTACCAATGTTGTTTAAGGTTTTGATCCTGGGACTTGTTAATTGTCATTGCATAAGCTGGGCGAACGGAAATTGTCGACATCTGAGCTCCACAAAATTATCAGTCGCCTGTAACGGTATTTTTGTTAATAAAATGAACTTACGCACCCATCGACGTAAAGGCAAAAACGCTATTGTACGCCCTGATACAGTTCACGAATCTGGGATTCGACCACAGTTGAGCTACTTCATGCGGTACTTCATTTGGAGGAGCAATAATGACTTTACCGTTCAAACAACATATTGCCGAAGTTTCGCCCGTAAACTTGAGAGAGCCGGAGTGAGAACATACAACAGCCAAGTGGCCAATCGAGTTCAAGGCTGGATATATTCGATATTTACAACAGCTTCGTGTACATGGGCTGACAATCCGAAACACGTGTACCTGCGTTGACAATCCGAAACACGTGTACCTGCGTTGACAATCCGAAACACGTGTACCTGC
>JAHWFO010041762.1:18130-43156 GCA_023313115.1 Rhysida immarginata | reverse complement strand
ATCCATTGCTTTCTAGCAAAATTTCTTCCGTTAATTACAACTGACACAAAACGCTGTATCGTGTGGTTTTTCTTACATTTTCTAAAAATGTTGCAGTGTTATCGTATTTACTAATGTTCAAAAGCTGATTGTCTTTATTTACAGTAAAAAATGTTATAATTTTGACGTCACATACCAGTTTTGTACTTATGGCGAAAATTCAATTTTTCTAAGTTTTTGGACAATGACCTAACACTAATTTCGTGGTCAGCGTCTATAAACAACTCTTATCAATTTTTAAAACTGGTAATTGTTCAAAAACCAATTTTGATTTTGGCTAGTTCAAAGGTCTATGACCTTTTCTTATCTTTTCAAATTTTTAAAAAGCAGTTGATTGGTTGAAAGCGCATGTAAATTGAGGTCAGTGCCTAAAAATAACTCTTATCAATTTTAAACACTGGTGATTGGTGAAATCCATTTTTAATTTTGGTAAGTTCAAATGTCAATGACCTTTTCTTATCTTATCAATTTTTTAAAAATCAGCTGATTGGTTGAAAGCCCTTGTAAATTGAGGTCAATGTCTAAAAATAGCTCTTATCAATTTTTAAAAACGGTGATTGGTCAAAACCAATTTTAATTTTCGGTAAACGTTACCACAAGTTTGATTTGAGTTGGTATTTATACGCCTTCATTTGGTTCTACTCATGTTGCTCTCTTTTTCCCGACTCAACACACCTACATTTTCCTGTCCATTCGTCTACGTCAACTGTTGTGACTTAGTATCTTTTAATAACGTTCTTGAAAATCATCTGTTCATCTTACAGGAATAATTGCCGAAACTGTGGATACCGACGTATAAAAAATGGAACAAAAGAAAACACTAATCCACATCAATTCTTTTTATTTCCTCAGATGCGCATTTCGGATTTCACAAATCCTTCATCAGTGAGTGAATACAATGGTCGACAATCGACAATCGAACAGTGCAGGTAAAACGAAACGAGTGGTCCGAAAGCAATGCTTTCACTGCCATACTCGTCCAGAAAGTAACCACGGGAAGTACACTGAACTAGGCAAGAAGCCAGATGAAACCTAGTTAAGTCATCCAGGATAAGATGGAGTCCTTTCCTATCAGGACGATAGTGTTGATTGTTGATTGACGAGGGACAAGGGACACGAGGAGCTAGGAGACCCAATATTCGGGAAATATCGCCTTTTGGATGTCGTCGAAATTGGTGTCCAGGAGGTGATGCGGCCTGCGATGTCTAAGAAGGCTTCTGAAGGTTACCGGGTGCTCAAGAATACCTGCAACCAGAGGATTGGGATGGTCCTTCATCTTCGGAAGCAGCTTTTTCATCAATTCCTGGACGTAATTCCCAATGGGAGATATCTCAAAATCGTCGGCAATAGAAGTATTTGTTGCAACTCTCCTGTCAAGTTGAGCAATGGTTCTCAAGGTAACGTTTTGCAAAGTTTGGAAAGTAATCGATTATTTTTATAAAATAGTAATCAATTGTGACAGAATCGATTATTTTTATAGAAATAACAATTAACCTTGACTATTACGAATAATTAAAAACGAGCATTCAAATCTTTACAAACAAAAAATTATAATTACAAAGAACACAATTGATAACTATAGATAAGAGTGATCTTCCAATTCTTCATAATTTATTTTGTCAAATACTTTCTTATTCAAGTTACTATAAGCGGTTGGCTCTTAGAAGCGGACTTGAGTTCCTCTCAACAAGGAGATCGCTCGCTTAGTTCTAATTGGTCATTCTGTAACTTCTATAACTTCTTTAATTGTAAAATTTCTTTGATCGGTTATTACTATATCCTGATTGGTTGATCTAATTTTTGTCTTCCCTATAAATTTTCGTGTCTTTCTACCATTGTATTCTACCATTGTCTTTCTTAATCATCATAGATGCTAAGCTAAATTGGGGTGACCACGTCTCCTATGCTATCAATAAGGCTAAGAAGGCAAAGTTCAGCCTGGTCGCCCTCCTGGGGCGAAACAGCGCTCTTGGAATAGATAGCAAACTTTTGCTATATAAAATGGTAATCCGGACCATTCTGTTATATGGTATGCCTGCCTGGGCCACAATATGTAAGTCCAGATGGAAGGACCTCCAAACTTTCCAAAACGTTACCTTGAGGACCATTGCTCAACTCGACAGGAGAGTTGCAACAAATACTTCTATTGCCGACGAATTTGAGATACCTCCCATTGGAAATCACGTCCAGGAATTGATGAAAAAGCTGCTTCCGAAGATGAAGGACCATCCCAATCCTCTGGTTGCCGGTATTCTTGAGCACCCGCTTACCTTCAGAAGCCTTCTTAGACATCGCAGGCCACGCCACCTCCTGGACATCAATTTCGACGACATCCAAAAGGCGATATTTCCCGAATATTGGATCACCTAGCTCCTCGTGTCCCTCGTCAATCAACAATCAACACTCGTCCTGATAGGAAAGGACTCCATCTTATCCTCTGGATGACTTAACTAGGTTTCATCTGGCTTCTTGCCTAGTTCAGTGTACTTCCCGTGGTTACCTTCTGGACGAGTATGGCAGTGAAAGCGTTGCTTTCGGACCACTCGTTTCGTTTTACCTGCACTGTTCGATTGTCGATTGTCGACCATTGTATTCGAGTGGTAAAAAATTATAAATACCTCTGTGTGGTGGTAGATGCCAGGCTAAATTGGGGAGACCACGTCTCCTATGCGATAAGTAGAGCCAAGAAGGCGAAGTTCAGTCTGGTTGCCCTTCTGGGACGAAACAGCGCTCTTGGAGTGGATACCAAACTTTTGCTTTACAAGATGGTTATACGAACCATTCTTCTTTATGGTATGCCTGCCTGGGCTACAATATGCAGATCCAGATGGAAGGATCTCCAAACCTTCCAAAACGTTACTCTGAGGACTATCGCCCAACTTGACAGGAGAGTCGCTACAAATATTTCTATGGCTGAAGATTTCCATATATCTCCAATTGGTAGCTATGTACAGGAGTCGCTGAAAAAGTTGCTTCTGAAGATCAAGGACCATCCAAATCCTCTGGTTGCAGATATTCTGGTACACCCGCTCACGTTTAGAAGTTTCCTCAGGCATCGCAGGCCTCGACACGTTCTGGACATCAATTTCGACGACACCCAAAAGGCCATCTTTCCCGAATACTGGATCTCATAGCTCCTCGTGCTCCTCGTCAATCAACAATCAACTCTATCGTCCTTATAGCAAAGGACCCCATCTTATCCTCTGGATGACTTAACTAGGTTTCATTTGGCTTCTTGCCTAATTCAGTGTACTTCCCCTGGTTACTTCCTGGATGAGTATGGCAGTGAAAGCGTTGCTTTCGGACCACTCGTTTCGTTTTCCCTGCACTGTTCGATTGTCGATTGTCGACCATTGTATTCACTCACTAATGAAGGATTTGTGAAATCCGAAATGCGCATCTGAGGAAATAAAAAGAATTGATGTGGATTAGTGTTTTCTTTTGTTCCATTTTTTATCTGTTCATCTGTGTTTACGAGTGAGTATTTGCATTGTATTTTTTACAAATTTATTATTTTAAATTTTTTAATTTTTTGCTTACTTACAAATTTTTTGTCATTTTCTCGTAGGTTAAACGCAATTTTTGTTAGCTTACGCCATCACATTCTCCAAAGTTCATCAACGCTTGACTTATAAAGAGTGAGTATATTGAATTTTTTCTCAACATACAACTAATGCCGGGTCATACGAAAGCTTAGATAAATTTCAAGCTCATCTTGTTAAAAAGTATGAAATCGTCGTGCACATCTGTGCGTCTGTGCACGACATATTTTATCCTGCTCAGTTTCTAGAGCCAAAACCCCCACGTACCTTTCATCTACTCCTTACCAACAGTCACTATGACATGATCACGAACCTCAAAGAATTTTACAACAAACGAGGTTTTTGCAAACGTTGTGGTGCTGCGTTCCACAACTCAAACAAAAAACAAAATCATCTGTGTGGTGGAAGAAGCTTCTTGTGTGCGGGTCAACACGCACGCAAGATCAAATTCTCCTACGTGCGTTGTAAGAGATGCAACCGTTTCTTCAAAGGGGAATCTTGTTACAACACTCACCTCGATGCGAGTCGTTCGCTCAGAACCTGAGATTCCAGTCATAAGTGTGTGAAATGCCAGAAAATCTATGCGGTGGCAAAAGGTCATGTATGTGACAGCCTCTACTGCGTCCGGGGCTGTGCTACGTTCTTACTGGAAGAGAGCGCCCTGACACTAAGAAACAGGAATCGGATGCTCAGAATACCCGGAAACTCGTATTTTACGACATTGAAATGAAAACTTGTGGCGTGTCCGGAGAGCTAACACCGATCTTGGTGGCGATGAGCTACCCCGACGAGTCAGGGAGTTATGTAGAGCGTGCTTTCGAGGGCACCGGCTGCATGACCGAGTTCCTAAACTTTTTGTTTACGCGCCCCAAGAAATCGCACCGCACAAAAGACCTTCAGCTCGATTTTAGGAACAGCATTGTGATCGCTCACAATCAGAGTTCTTTTGACGGAGTATACGTCACGAGATTCCTGTTTGACCAAAATATCAAGCCCGACATAATCTATCGGGGTACGAAAATGCTCATGATCGACGTAAAGGAGATGGGAATCCGTTTCCTAGATTCCCTCTCCTTCATAACGTTGTCTTTGAGAGCATTCCCTGGAGAATTTGGCATAAGCAAGATGAAGAAAGGATTCTTTCCCTTCGCTCTGCTGAATCAAACGCTCCATTACGTAGGGGACCTCCCTGACAAACTTTTTTTGCACCTTCTGATATGAAGGAGAGCGATTTCAGGGAGTTCGAGCACTGGACAATCGTCTGACGAACGCTGAAAATTATCAGCGCCCATTAGACCGTCTGGATTATTTGAAGCATGAGCTGCCAGACCATTCCCTCATCGTTATCTGGGAATGTGAATTCGACACCAACGTGAAACGCGATGAGGTTTAATTCGATTCTGTAAAGATTTACAGATCGAACAAAAAGCCCACATTGCGCCACGTAAGCAATTTTATGGAGGGAGAACTGAGAATTTCTCGGCGGGACTGTGCGAAGCAACGGATACAGAGAGGCTGTCCTATCTGGATTTCACCTCTTTATATCCGTGGGCCAATAAGCACCGGTCCTGTCCACAGCATCACCCCGAAATCATCACCGGTGATTTCGACCTCTCTCTGGGTTCGTACTTTGGGCTGATAAGGGCAACGGTAGTACCACCCAAAGATCTGTTCATACCGGTGTTTCCATATCGCTGCGACGACCGGTTGTTTTTACCGCTCTGTTGGACGTGCGCCACCGAGCAGTCGAGCACTGTTTGCCATCACACCGACGACTCGTTGACGCTGTTTGGTGTACGCCAGAATATTACGTAGCCCTCGAAGAAGGATACACCGTCAAAGAGGTGTACGAGGTTTGGCACTACCCTCTAAGGTTCACGTATGGCCGCCAGTCAGGTCAATCCCACTTTTTTTCGAAATACGTGGACACTTTCATAGGGGGTAAGATCCAGGCCTCGGGCTGGCCTGCTTACGCCCATACAGAGAGCGAGAGGACAACGTTCATTCAAGCTGTGTGGGATCAAGAGGGCATCGAAATCATACCCAAACGAATCGAAAAAAAACCCGGGTTGAGATCCATTTGCAAATTAGCTCTTAATAATTTGTGTGGTTATCTTGGTATGAGAGTTGACAATAAAACACCTACCGTGTTCGTCGACAATTACACCGAATATTACCGACTGTTTAACACCCCATCGATCGAGGTCACTGACATCGACATCGTTTCTGAGGACCTACTACTGATGTCCTACAAAACGACCCATCCGAAGACTCACGAGAAAGGTAATCCGATGATCGCCTCGTTTATTACAACTTACGGCCGACTCGCCTTATACGAGCCGATGAAACCCCTCGGTCGCCGTCTAAAATACGTCGACACGGATTCGTTGATATTTTTAGAACCGAGAGAACGGAATTTGCTGCCTAGAGGTCATAACCTCGGCCAACTGACCGACGAGATCGTCGAAAAGTACGGCCCCGACGTACACATAGAAAAACTAGTGGTCACCAGGGCAAAAAATTACTGCCTCTTTCTCTCTAACGGTGCGAGGGAGGTAAAATGCAAAGGTTTTACGTTAACTCGTAGCGCAATGGAGATTTTGCAGCCTGATGTCATAGAAGAACTCGTCAGACGTCAGGGGGAGAGCGAGAAACCAAAGCTCACCATACCAATCCCACTAAATTTCGTGCGTGATAAGGTAAACGCCACGTTGCACAATAAACCAACCGTCAAAGTTTTGCAAAGGGTGACACCCTATCTGTAAGCTATCCATATGGTTTCGCTGAACCTGAGTGAGTGTTTACCAATGCTCACTCAAAAATAACGATCAGTAATTTTTATCAAAATTCAACATCCAAAAAATTGATTAAAACAAACGTAATTACAATTTGTTAAAGACCAAAGAGTAAAAAAAAAAAATACAGAAAAAAAATTTACGTGTGGGTTTAAAAAAATCAAAAACCAATGCGTCAATTTTTTTAAATTTTGGTAAGTAAAAATTACCTCTTAAATGCGTACGTAAAAAAAATTAAAAACCTTTGCATTTTTAATGTGTGTAGTGGCCTTACAGTATAAGAGATGGACAATAGAATTACCAACTAATTGACAAAGCCGGGAATAAATGGCGAAACTAGTTGGTAATTCTATTGTCCATCTCTTATACTGTAAGGCCACTACACACATTGTAAATAAGCACAGTATTATGATCCCTTCTGTATCCGATCTTTGCATTTTTAACTCAGTTATTAAACATTACTCGTATATATATGTATGTATTAAGTATTTTTAACAATTAAAAACTTACTGTAAAATACGTTTTTGTAAATTACATTTCGACTATACCCATTTTTTTTATTTTTTGTAAATTATTATTTGTTTTTAAAAGCTTTTTAAACACACCTTAGTAAATTTTTTAAACAATTAAAATCAATGTAAAGACAACTAACTATGCATAAACCCCTTGAATAAAATACATAAAATTGTGAAAATAACTTTTAGGCATGATGACCATTTTTACTTGAAATGAACACAAGCAGAAAATGCAAAAATAATTAAATGAAAAAAACGTTTAATTTGATAAATCATTGAGAAAGGTAATTACAAACATGAAAAATTGAAAATTAAAGTTTTTAAGTTTAAGTAAAACAAATTTGGTTTTTGAATCAGTAGTAGTAAAGGTGGGTAATTTTTTTGGTGAATCAAAAACATGTAAACAATATTTTGTCAATCAGCTAAATTTGTTTAAATGGAAACGTGCGCTTTAAGCAACCGTCAAACCGAAAAACGTACGAGGAAAGATTTCGCGAAATTGAGAAACAAACCGACGGTGATTTCATGAAGTCAAAAACCAAACTTTTCCGTTTACGCACTCGTGCAAAAAGTCACCCTAATAAAACGAAAATAACCTGCAAATCCTATAGAGTGGTAGAATCAGTTAAACATTTTCTTGACTTGTTGATGAATTCGAGTCGACGAAAAACAACCCCAGATGGAATCGATGAAACGTAAATTACCACCTTGTCGTTTTTCGTGAACCGAAAAAAACAACCCTTGACGGCGGCCTTAAAACGGATATCTTGTCCAATTGTAAAATCAACATTCGTGAAATTAGTACGTGTAAAAAATAATAATGTAAGTTTAATGTTAAACGAACAAGAAAAGTTAAAAAATACAAACCCAGCGACAATGACAGCATGCAAGTGTACAACATTTATTTATTTATTTATTTAACTATTTAAGCCAGTGAAAAAATACTTTGTGCAAACAATTTAATTTTGCTGTAGTGGTTGTAGTAATAGTAGTAGTAGTAGTCAATAAGATTAATAACGATAATAAAACGCATGTACATTTACCACCCAACGTGCGCCTTGTCACCGTTTATTACACACTTTTTTAAAAACACATTATGTCACAGTCAGGTAAGTTTTTGCTAGTTAAATAAGTAAGAAAGCATTAACTTAAACTTAACGAACGAGTGAATGAATGAAAAAACGGACTTAAAAGGTATTGAAAAAATGAATGCTGAAAAAATGAATGCTGGAAGTATAAACGAATTAAATCACGGGTAAACGTGCGAAATCACTTTCAGGTTAAAAACAATAAAGGGGCCTATAAAAGTACCCCATCACACACAATGGTATCACAAAAACTCAAATAAAAAATCAGTAATGAATAAACGTTTGGGAGAGATATAACGATATCCAAAAATTGACCAGGTAAAATCACAGGTACGAATTAAAAAGGGAATGTGAATCTACACCGCTTACACCTTCATCACCGCCACTCAAGACCTGGCAACGTCAGAAAAGAGGATTTTATTAGCGGCGGCGGGCTTCACTATAACCCACAAAATGATGCTGCATGTGATCTGTGAGAAAATGGGTAAGGGATGCTTCACGGCAAGACACACATATCACCTTTTTTGGCAAGAGTAAGGTGGACCAGTGGGTCAAGACAAGGATGGACCACACCCAAAATTATAAAATTATTAATTAAACAGTATCAAACTAAAAAACACCCCCGCCACATCAAAAATTATTATTAATCAGGTTTAATTAAAATTTAATGAGGAGCTGGGGTTTTTTCAATAAAAATTACACCTATGGGTGTGGCCAGATGTAAATTTGATGGGACACATACTTGTGGGTGCTGTCAGATGCAAATTTAGTGGGACACCCCCGCCACATTCCATGCGCACTGTAAAAACACTGAGAAAAAATGGGCAAGGGATGTTTCACTGCAGACCCACAGAACACCTTTTTGGCAAGGGAGGGCTGGACCACACCCGAAATTATGAAAAACATCCCTCATAATTCATAACCCAGGGTGAAAAACAACCCCTCCACATCATAAAAATATTAATAATCAACTTTAATCAATTTTTAATGAGGGGGAGGGGTTTTCAATTAAAAATTACACCTGTAGGGTGTGGCCAGGTGTAAAACAATGGGACATCCCCTCCACATTCCATTGGGCGATGGATACGAACCCCTTCTGCATACATCGTGGATTAATGGTTTGGGTCGTCGTTTATCTTTATTTCAGTGTCCACAGTTTCTTGGCGTGTTTATTTTATTCTGAAGATCAATAGTGTTTCAAATCAGATACAAAGGAATTAATAGTTTATAGTGAATTATTCTTTATTATTATTAATAGTTTATAATTACTAATAATACGAGGAAAATACCTGGATTTAGTTTATAATGACTTATTATTAATTAAACCAACATCAGTCCACGTAGAAAGAGCATTTTCTTCTGCCGATCCCTTTTGCACAAATATTAGATCAAGGCTTAATGATGGTATTTTAAACGAACTATGGTTTTAAAAGCTTATTTTAATGTCCAAAAGTTGGAATAATAATTAATTATAAAAACCACTGCATTATTCTTATAAAAATAAACGTATATTAAAATAAAGTAAAAGTTTTATTTGATATCAGTACTAATTTAAAAATATTAACCTTTGAGATTTACCATTTCGGTATTTCCGGTAATACAAATTCCGGTAATAATGACAACCCTAATCTATACCGACTCTTGCAGACTGTAATGCTTGCTTCGGTTAGAACTCGGAATAGATATGCTTCTGGTTCGACAATTGACAATTGAACAGTGTAGTGTATCGGTATTCGTGTGGAACTTGAAGCATAGCTTCCATAATCTCATCCTTCATAATCATATTCCAAAGGAAATACACTGAACTAGAAAAGAAGCCTTATGTACCCACAAAGGTCATCCAAAGTATGAAAGAAGAAAATTGCCTCCTCTTGGTGGAGGGAAATTTGATTGATGATTGTCTGGCCATCACATAGTAAGCCACAAAAAAACGAAAAGAAACTTATGAAACCGAGTAATCTGGGAAGATGACATTGTCAAAATTGACATCAAGGATATGTCTTGGATTACGGTGCCTTTTTCTATGTAGAGAATGTTTTAGAATGCCAGAGACTAGATCATTTTCATGATTTACCATAATAGGCAGCACGGTTTTCATGAGCTCTTGACCATATTTCCCAACATGGGTCATATTAAAATCATTATATATGGAGTAATTGGGAGCAATTCTCCTATCTAATTGTGCAATAGTCCTTAGGGTAATGTTCTGGAAGGTTTGGAGTTCTTTCCCTCTTGTCTTGCAAATTGTAGCCCAGACGGGCATGCCATATAGCAAGATGACACGAACAATCATTTTGTATAACAGTTGTTTATTATCAACACTGAGGGCACTGTTACGACCCAACAGAGCAATTAAGCTAAACTTTGCTTTTTTGGCCTTGTTCATCGCATAAATCACAAGCATATTCCATGACAGTTTCGAATCAATAACAACACCAAGGTATCTATAATTATCAACCCATTCCAAGTATTTGCCATATAACTTTAAGGAGTCAAGATTTCTCTTTTTCTTCTTAATGAAAAACATCGCTTTGCATCGACATTCAGTTTTAATCGCCACTTGCTAAACCAGATTTCACATTCTTTAAGGGCTTTCTGCAAACGTAATACAACAACATTAGGCTGGCGTGCCCATATCAGTATAGCAACATCATCCGCATAAAAATATAGCTTACAGTAAGAGATTTCAGGAAAATCACGTATATAGTAATTGAACTGAATTGGCCCCAGCACTGATCCTTGTTAGACACCACCATTTTAGATAATTCATCTCCAATTCTGGCCTGAAAAGACTTGTTGAACAGAAACGAGTGATCTAGACTAACTAAATCATGTGGGAAACCATCAGTTATCATTTTATAAATAAGGCCTTCAAGCCAGACCTGATGAAAGGCTTTATGAACATGCTTCTGGTTTGAAAGCCTCCCTTTTTATAATAACTCAGAACCAAATCAGACTGCAATCAGTGAAATGCTTGACGTCAGAGTTTGACGAGAAAGCCAACTATAAGCCATAAAACCCCGTTTTACCCCATAAATATTTTTAAAAAATTTTCACCACCCAGAAAACTCCTGAAGACTGAAAAAAATTGGACTGGCATACCCCCTATAAAAAAACAGCAAAAAATTGGACCCTAGAGTCTGGAAATTAAAAAAAGTTGAAATTAGATCAAAAAATGATATTTTTTTCTTTTAATTTAAACGTCACATATCTAGAAACCGGTTAACTTTTGGATGGTAGGTTATAGGGTCAAATCTATCGGGAATGACCTAAATAATAACGTCCTTAAATATCTAAGTCGACTTTCCCTGTAACCCTCTATACAGGGTGTTTCACAACTATATGGTCAAACTTTTAGCAGAGGTAGTATGGATGATTCTAAGCAAAAAAGTTCATATGAACATGGGTCCGAATTTGAACGCTAACTGAGATATGAACAGAAATAAAAATGCCGCCACCAAGATCAACAAGTTAATAACCCAGGTTCTGTAACGCCCAGGACACTGAATTTTGGAGGAATAATAGAGTGCATAAAACTGTACACCGATAAAATTTGATCGTATTCCAACAAGTAGTTTTTGCGTTACGCATTCAAAATCTAACAGTGCTCACATGCGAGTACTAACCAGCACGTGTTACGAATGTTGAATGCGTAACTCGGAAACTACTCGTTGGAGTTCAATCAAATTTTAACGGTATACACAGTTTTATGTATCCTATTATTCCCCCAAATTTCATCATCCTAGATTTTAAGAACCTGAATTATTAACATGTTGATCATGGTGGCGGCATTTTTATTTCTGTTCATATCCCAGTTAGCGTTCAAATTCGAACCCATGTTCATATGAACTTTTTGACTTAGAATCATTCATACTATTTCCCCTAAAAGCTTGACCATTTAATTGTGAAACACCTTGTATATATGAGGCACATCCAGAAAGTAAAGATACAAACGTCATGACATGGTCAAAAATTTTTTTTAAACACGCCTTCATTACTAACAAGTACTTTTATACAAGTTCATTGTTCAGTGTAGTTGCCACCATTATCCAAGCACTTATTGAGCCTGGGGACAAGCTTTTGTATTCCGGTTTCATAGAAGAATGCTGCCTGTTTTTTTTTGAACCAAGCGTTGACTTCATGCTTCATATCGTCATCATCATCAAACAGTTTCCCAGCAAGATGCTTCTTCGGGTGAAGAAACAGGTGGAAATCGCTGGGTGCGAGGTCCGGACTACGAGTATATGGTGGATGACCCAGAACTTCCCACTTGAAGCTTTTCAGCAACTCTGTGGTGACATGTGCTATACGGGGTCGAGCATTGTCATGGAGGAAGCAGACCCCATTTGTTAACATCCCCCTCCATAAACAGCAACAATTTGTCTGTGGATTTCAGCTGGAGACTCATGTCTGGCGTTAAGAAATCGAATAACAGATAGGACTTCGCATTTAGCGGGATTTTGAATGGGCGCCGCCATATGAAACAACTGTTTCTCACATACGACGCAGTGTGGCGCCACCATATGAATTAGTAAAGCAAGCTAACGAATGAAAGTGAAAGTTAACCTTGTGAAAATTATCGTAGCACAGTTTACCCTCTATCTATACCCTATGTATCTTTACTTTCTGGATGAACCTCGTAGATTTGGGGCATATTATTTATTTGCAATTAATTAAGTAGCTTTCAATTATCTCACACATGCAATTTAAACCTTTTCCAATAGATAATTAATATTTTATAAGCTTTTTTATACTTAGCTAAATGATACATATGCCAGTTTGATAAGACATTTCCAGTGACAAACGATTTTACATGCTTTTTGATTGTCTTAGTAGTTAAGTTTGAATTTGTCTTGTCTGAAAGTAAATATAATTATTCAAAGAGAAATAGAAATAGGGTGATGAAAGATTTATTCTGAATTTATTTACAGATGGAAGTTTCTACAACAAGATATATCAAGGAATGCAGAAGAATTCCTAACCCTTTACGAAGGAGGCTTACCAAAGTGATTCGCCATGAAATAATGAAAAGAAACTTGAATTCGAATGATATTCTTCCGGGATTAAATGAAATTATCAACGAGCGGAATTCGTATTTAAGGAGAATAACGTGGGCTATCACGATTGTCATATGTACATCAATATGCGTCTATCAAACCGGAGAAAGAATCTTCTATTATTTGTCGATTCCCGTTGCCACAGACAACAAAATGATGCCTATTCCTATGAATAAATTTCCTGATTTTACAATGTGTGCAACAGACACGCAAGAGATAATGGAATACATTCGTATAACTTTCCAATCTAATTTTGATTCAGCTAACTGCATGGCAAAACCATTTTTGCTGATGACTACTGAAAAGTATATTAATAAATCCGTGGACTATTTATGGGATGACGCTAGCAGCACAAAAATATTTCAAGAAGGAAAAGTCTATTTTGTAAGTATTTCTGTTTATAAAGTTAACTTTTTTTCCACGGTAAAATATGCTATTAATTTTGAACATTTCTTTTAATCTGGGCTGCATATATTAATTGAAATCTATGGTTAGAAAAAAATGTCTTTATAGTCATAGTTAAATTTTCAGTTGTCCACAAAATAAGTATACAACTTTAAAATTCCGTTAAAAATGCTTAAAAATTCGTTTGAAGTTTCAGGAGATGTACCTAATATTGAAATTTTAACCGGAACAATAGATGGCGACAAGTGTATCATACGCCACGAATCGCGAAAAATAGCAGAAATCGCTACGGCATAGGAAATAGCAGCGCATTTTTTGGTTTGCAGAAAGTAAATTATTAACAACTGTTTAATACAAATTCCGAACACAGTAAAGAAGAAGGCACAAACAAGAAAAAGCATCGATGAGTGGGTAAAAACAATTTAAATTAATAGGAAGTGTGTTGAAAAGCAAACGGTAGACCATCCGTTTCAAATGAAAAGGTGGAAGCAGTTAGACGGACATTTTCACATAGCCAGAAGAAGTCGGTCCGCATCGCCAGCCGTGAGCTGGGAATACTACCATCGATAGTTCACAAGATTTTGCATATATGTTTTCGCTTTATATGCCTATAAACTGCAATTAGTGCAACATACTGAACCGAAGGATTACGAAGTTCGAAAAGAATTTGTTGTTACAATAACATTGAAGATCTTGCCTTTCTTTCAAAGATCTGTTTTAGCGATGAGTCATTATTTCACATATCAGTAGACAACTGCCGAATTTGCGATACAGAAAATCCACATATACAACTACACGCCAAAAAAATTGCATAATTTTTTACTTACTGATATGACTAAAAACAACATGTTTTAATTATCTTTATTTCAATAAAGCAATGAAAATACAGCATTTTTGCTACCAACAATTAGCAAACAAAATGCACTCATTAGAACTTTTATCGTGCAGACAAAAAAATAGCATAAATGATAACGTGTGACATAAGATTAGCATAATGTATGAAATTACAAAGGAAACAAGCTTTTACACAAAAATTAACCAATGCTTGAATTGGTATTTCATCAAATACTAATACTAAAAACAGGATATTACAATCAGGACTTCGTAGGACCACCTTTGGCTGCAAGAACTGCTCGAATTCGTGTTGGCATTGAGAAAACTAGTTTCTCGTATTCTTTGGATGATGTTTCCCAAACAGTTTTAATGGTACACTTTAGTTCGGTTAATGTTGAAGGTTTCTTTTTCATAATTCGTGTTTTCATTTGTCCCAAGGTGATTCGATCAGATTCAAGTCTGGGGATTTGGCCAGTCAAGGAAGGGTTGTTATTCTACGGCTGTCAAGCCAGTCTTGTTTTTTTTTTTTTTTTTTTTTTTTTTTCAGTGTGTGAAGATGCCAAATCGTGTTGGAAAATGAGACCTCTGGTTCCTGCATGTTCGAACTTTTCCATTGATGGAATCAAAAAACAAACTAGCAATGGACCCTTTTCATGACGCCGCTCGCGCTTGCGCGTCACTCATCGCGGGTAGCAGAACAACTTCCTGTAAAAGCGGAAGTTCACTCTTTGCTAGTGCTGGTACTGGCATGCTTCACAGTCGCCTTCGATACAAAGTTATTTATTTGAATATTTAATTAATTTTTGTATGCAATATAAATCCAAAATAAAGAAATAATAAAAAAAATCTTTTAAGCACATACTTTTTCTTTAAAAAGTGCATTGAAAAGTAAAAAATAACATTAAAAAAGGTAAAAGTGTGACAGCGCGTTAAAATATGAAGTTATAAAACAAAATGAAAATGCTACATAATAAAATAAATGCATATGTCCCATCTTAAAAGGAAAAGCCAAATTAGCATAGGGGTAATATAAGAAACCTCAAGACTGCTAATAATAGAATAGTGGGCGAACTAAAACTTTTCACATACTGGATCCTGTATTCCTTTATCGGTCAAACTTTATTACTTTACACCTATATTTCGTGTATGTTGCCTTTTTTCAGATTTTGTTAGACCTTTGTAAATAAAACATGTATACATAAACAAAATGTTCTTTACTTCTTTACAACTTCAGGCATAAAATATTCTACAAAAATTCAGTTAACTTTGGTAATCAGTATTTCGCTCACTTCCTGACTATCTACAGTTCTGTGGTTTCCCTAATGTCTCTTCTCGTTTCAATCGTTATTCACTTATACGTAAAAAAAATTGTAATTTAATTTTAATATATAAAGAGTTTTCTATACAGTGTGTCCGGAAATAAATGGTAAATATTCATACACGTGAGAGAACATGTATAAAGAAGCATTTTTATTCCTATGAACATGTTGTCGTAAGCCAACCCCCACAGAGATACAGGGGGATTAAAGTATGTTGCGCTGCCTGATTGTTGGCGTCCCGCGAGCGACTAGGCAATGTGGTGCAGCCCACATTAGAGCCTACAGACCTGTTCGAAGGTGTTGATGGAATGGAATAAAATCAAGTCACATCACATAACATTAAACTACGTAGAAATAAACAAATAAGACACCTTACAAACGCTGTAGGCTCTTAAGGTAACATCTTGACGTAGACTATGAGCAATACACATCAAGGCGTACATCCAAGCTGCGGGTAAAAACAAATGTGAACAAAACAGACGCCACACAAATGTCCATTGCGTATCAAGACTCACAGCAGGTGTTCAAAGGTCCGGCCATGTGTTTGCACGCACAGGTTACAGCGCCGTAGTAGCGACTCCCGTGCCTGATGTAGTACATTCGGTTGTTCGCGGATTGTTTCACCTGCCACAGGAATGCGAGCGACCAGATCATCAACGGATGGAACAGGTGTTTCGTACACCAGTGACTTCATGTAGCCCCACAAAAAAAAGTCCAATGGGGATAGGTCAGATGATGTTACCTTAAGAGCCTACAGCGTTTGTAGGGTGTCTTATTTGTTTATTTCTACGTAGTTTAATGTTATTTGATGTGACTTGATTTTATTCCTTTACATCAACACCTTCGAACAGGTCTGTAGGCTCCAATGTGGGCTGCACCATATTGCCTAGTCGCTCGCGGGACGCCAACAATCAGGCAGCGCAACATACTTTAATCCCCCTGTATCTCTGTGGGGGTTGGCTTGCGACACCATGTTCATAGGAATAAAAATGCTTCTTTATACATGTTCTCTCACGTGTATGAATATTTGCCATTTATTTCCGGACACCCTGTATATCGGGAAAGCGTTAAAAATATATTACGCTGGCTAATCATGAACAATAGTCTCTACAAGGATGTCACAATCAACCATTTTGCTCACATTGATGATCAAATTAAGAAAAATTACACACTTTTATTTAACTTGATTTATACAGGGTGAGTCAAAAACAGCCGGCGTGAGGAAAAAAAAACTAATTCCCAGTATAATAGGTTTTCCAACAATAGGTTTATTCAACAATAGGTTTTGTTGCACAACATATTGTCACAGATTATTTATTACACAGATGCGACATTCAATTGTTAGTTCAATTGTTACTAATGGAAGCTGGATGGCTCATTGTTTTGACTTCATCGATTGTAGCAACGTTCCTGACTTTCGCTGGGTGCGCTGTTTGAGAACATTCGTTCTTACATGTATTTAGATGTCTAATAAAGAATTCTGTATGAAAATTTCCAAAAAGATGTGTTGTACTTTTTTATGTGGTTGAAACTGCATGACTCATGGTTTTTATTAAATAAGATAATTTAGTATAGTCATCGATTGTAGCGCACCCAGCGAACGTCAGGGGCATTGCTACAATCGATGACGTCAAAACAATGAGCTCTCCAGTTTCCACTCCTAACAATTGATTGTGGCATCTGTGTAATAAGCCAACACCTCCTAAAGAGAAAGCCTGTGCACGGAAACGTCATACATTGTTGCATCATCTAAGTAGGGCTTTGTTATTCGTATTTCTACCAATAATAAGACCTGAATTTGCGCTACTATGATGATGTAACAATGTATGACGGTTTCCGTGCACAGGCTTTCTCTTTAGGAGGTGTTGAATAAGCACGGTCTATAGATATTCATAGTCATCGAGCTCCATTGTTAGAATGAAGCTAAAGTTTCTAGCTCCCAATAGGGCGGGAACTCTATTGAAAAGTGGCGCTGCATGTACAATCGGCCCAAAAACGCCTGCAGCGCCGTCCTATCGACAGACAGAAACTTTACTTTCATTTTCAGTTTCAATGAAAAACCTCTATCGCAGGTCACGGTCGGCCCTGGTGCGATCTATGCGGCACCTCGCGCGATCTGTTTTCCTTAGCTTCTCGAAACAATGGAAAATGGCCGAAGCTCGATGACCATGAATATCTACAGACCGTGGTAATAGGTAATCTGTGGTATTGTCCTGGGACTTTACCACGCCGGCTTTTTTTGACTCGCCCTGTATGTATGTTGTGCGCAAATTTTGTAATCAAAAATACGTTTACTTCCCGTTGTTCAAACGATTCCAAATCTGGTACACCGATTCATTACCGGTGATAATGCAATCCAAAAAAAAAATTTTCAAACTTCGAATTCTTAAAGAGGATTAAAACTGATTCTCATTTAATTTGCTTACCAGGTAGTGGATGGGCTATCTCTTCAGGTATTCTTCATTTAATTAAAATCCTGGACATAGGATGGGCCATTTTTGACATTTCCAAGGTTTTTTGATTTTGTTGTTATCATATAAACCATGTTCTTTTTTTTAAACCAATAAAATAAAACATACAAAAAAGCTTACTAAAAAAAACACACTAAAAATTGTATAAAAAGTAAAAATTATAATTGAAAATAAATCGGAATGGTGGAATGTTCGGGTATTCGCCCAGGCCTCCCAATTGGCCATGAAAAAGGAAGAAATAGAATTTATTTTCTTTTTTTTTCCCCCTGGGGGGCGTCTGGAAGGGCCCGCCCTCAAAATCTTAACTCCAAATTTGCTAAATTATCACAGCTAAACAATATCTTTACAAAAAACATTCGTCTCAGTGAGTGGAGTCCGTACATGTCATGTTTATTGACTTCAGTTGCTGGAATAAATGTTACAGCCATTTCTTTATTTTTAGAAAAAGATTAATATCTTTGAAAAGGGTTAACTCAACTCCATTAGAAATACGTCAAGACAATTGTTGTGACTTTGATGTCTGTATTAATATTTTTTTTCTGTTGGGGGGGGGGGGGGAGCCTCTGGGGGTGCATTAATATTTCCAATTAATCAGAGGGCTGATCAGATAATTTATCGTAAATAAATTATTTGTCTCTGATCAGCCATTGGAGATGTTAATGCACCCTCAGAGGTCCCCCCTTTTTCCTCTCAATGAGAAGAATCTATTGATACAAAGGAATCAAGCCAAAATTGTGGATACAACTATACAAAGTAAAATAACTCCGAAAACACTATTCCACATAATAAATTTTAATATTTTTATCATGTGGAATAGTGTTTTCGGAGTTATTTTTCTTTGTAAAGAATCTATTGATTTGATTCGCTTGTATGAATGCTTTAGATATTTCTCCATTTGTAAAAAAAAGCATTAATATCTATAAAAAAGGTTTAACCAATTGTCATAATTCACGATTTATAAAATATATGTTAAAGCATAGTGTAAGTATGTATTAACTTTATTTGGTTTTCCAATCTGCCGTTTCGGAGGAGTTAGCTACAAAACTGGTCACATACGCACATACGTAAAGACGGATTTTTTGTTTCCAAAATTTCAACATATCTTCTCGAATCATGCCATCTGAAGTCCAATTCCGTGAAAACAAAATGTTGAGTTAGGGAAACGAACACAAGGCCTTCACTTATAGTGAGTGGTAGGCCAAAAAAAAAAGGTAAAAGTGTGGCCGTGCGTTTAATATTAAATTTTAAAACGATCGTACTACATAAAAAAATAAACGCGCCAGCACACTTTTACCTTTTTAACATATAGTTTTTGCTTTTTAATGCTTTTTCTAAGGTAAAAGCGTGTGCTTATAAAGTTTTTTTTAGTTTTATTTTATGGAGCGATCAAAACATTGAAAGTTTTCATTATGTATTCTCATATACTTCTATACTGTATTTGCTGAAACGACATATCTGGTAGTTCGTTTATCATTTCATCAGTTAAGGGTAAGAATTTATTTCTGACAGATAGTTGAGTATTTATCAAACATGGGTGGGGGGAGGTATTTGTCGTCATCTTCTTGGACGGCTTGGAGCTTAATAATTTCTTCAAAAGCACCATGTTCGTTGATCTTGAGCTCGCCTTTCGAATGATCTAGTGTTTTTAAAATACTTAGGACTTCATCGGAGTACAGGAAGAAACGGAGCCAGACACTGTGGACACGGAACGACAAGAATAGCAAGAAACCACTAATCCACATCAAATTTTTATTCGAACGAATGCGCATTTCGGCAGCCAAGCTGCCTTCGTCAGCGTATACAAATACTTGATCTGTACAGAGAATTCTGTTCAGATGAAGTAGAAGACAATCGACAATCGAACAGTGAAGTGAAAAGAAAGACGCGAGTGGTTCAGGAGCCAAGCTCACTTTGCACGCTCGCCCAAAGAGTAAACCAGAGGAGGTACACTGAACTGGGTGAGAAGCCTGATGAACCTCTTAAGTCCTCCAGCGAAGAAGTCCCCAGAAGGGACGAGAGTCAGATTGTATATTGACGAATAGGGTCCCCAAAAATTCAGCAGGATCTAAAAGATCCAATAGTTGGGGAAGGCGGCCTTGTTAACGTCATCAAAGCAGACATCCAGGATATGACGCGGTCTTCGAAACCTGAGGGAATTCTTTACAACGAGTGGATGGTCCAGAATACCAGAAATCAGTATGTTTTCATGATTCACCATCTTGGGTAGCATTTTCTTCATAAGTGTCTGGACAAAGGTGCCTATGTGGGTCATCCCCAAATCGTCATAGATAGAGTGGTTGTTGGCAACTCTTCTGTCAATTTGGGCAATGGATCGGAGAGCAACATTTTGGAAGGTCTGGAGATCCTTCCATCTAGATTTGCAAATAGAAGCCCAAGCAGGCATTCCATGAAGCAAAATAGTACGAATCACAACCTTGTATATCAAGAGTTTGTTATCTACACCAAGAGCGGTGTTTCGCCCCAGAAGTGCAATCAAACTGAACTTCGCTTTCTTTGCCTTGTTGAGCGCGTATTGGACTTGGTCGTTCCAGTTTAGTTTGGAGTAGATCATGACACCAAGATATTTATAGCTTTTTACCCACTCAAGTTTCTTGACAAATAAGAAGAGGGGCTTTGGATGGTTTTTGCATTTGCGAGTGATAAACATGACCTTGCATTTTTTGACATTCAGCTTTAATCGCCACTTAGTGAACCAGCTCTCGCACTGATGTAAAGCTTTTTGTAGTCGAGTGATGACATGTGCTTGGTTTCGTGCCCAGGTCATGATGGAACCGTCGTCAGCAAACATGTAAAGATTACACTTTGCAAACTCGGGGAAATCATGGATAAAGAAGTTGAATAAGGCTGGCCCCAAGACAGAGCCTTGGGGTACACCAGCATTAACATCGCAGGGATCAGACAAGGACTCCCCAACCTTAACACGAAAAGTCCTCTTTGACAGGAAGGAGCGATTAAATCGTCAGGGAACCCGTAGGTAATCATTTTGTAAATGAGCCCATCATGCCAGATTTGGCCAAAGGCCTTTTGGACATCGAGGAAAACGAGACCACTAAACATATAGAGGTTGAGAGGACCGTTTAAATCAGCAACGAGCCTCCATAACTGAAGCTGACAAGAGTGGCCTGGACGGAAGCCAAATTGCTCACTACGAATGAGGTTGTTTGCCTCGCAGTACTCGTTGAACCTCTTGAGTATAGTGCGCTCAAAGACCTTCGAAAGCATGGCAACAAGCTAATGGGCCTATAACTTGTGGGAAGAGCAGGATGCAGTCCAGTTTTAAGAATGGTGATGATGACTGAGTCCTTCCAGGCACTAGGGAAATGGCCGCTAAGCCAGCAGTCATTCATGACCTTTGTGATGATGCAGATAACACTGGGAGGCAAATTCTTGAGAGCACTGTTGGTAATGGTGTCGATGCCGACTGCCTTTTTGCTTTTCAGGCGTTTTATGATGTCCAATATCTCAGAGGTGCCAATGACATCAGGAGATCCAAGAGTGCGCTGTGTGTGGCCATACCTATCACACACGTCCTTGACCTCACGAATGATATTGATCAGATCATCCTCTTTGGTCGTAGAGAATTGGCTCATCAGTGAATCGGCGATAATTTGTGCTTTGTCTTGGTCATTGCTAACGAAATCGCCACCCTCTGTAAGCAGAGAGGGAGAACAATAGTCCGGTTGCTTTTAAGGGCCCTGACCATACTCCAGAGAGAATTATCTTGGACGGAAGACTTTTAACTTTGTCGTTCCATCTTTGATTCCTTAAATCCTTAATCTGATCACTTACCTTGCGGGATAGCCTGTTGTACTTCGTCTTGAAGTGGAGAAACCTGGTACGCTGCCAGAGTCTTCTGAAGTGGGTTTTTTCTTGGATGAGTTGCCTGATGGAGGGAGGAAGTTCCAGATGGTCTGGCCGCTTGCAATCCACCAGAGTAGCACTAGCATTTGTAGCCATCTTGATGGAGTGAGTGACCTTTTTGATATTTTCGTCAATGTCACTGCTGGTGACAGGATCCTGATAGGAAATGTTACTGTCGTTCATAAGTTCTCTATTAACGAAGATTTATTCTCAGGTCGATATTTATTCCCTCAAAATTTAGTGCAACTGGTAGGTGATCAGATGATAAGGCATTTACTGTAAAAATATTGTAGGGTTTGAAAAATCCCTTGAAAACAGCAATGTTGAGCACGTCACTAGCGGGTGAGTGATCACAGTAGTATGTATCTTCAAGAGGGCCAATAACGGAAGTGTCGATCTGATCTACCATGTACCTATAAAGTACCAAGCCACTTTGATTAGTGCATCTGGAGTTCCAGTGTGGGTGTTTCGCATTCAAATCACCCGCCATAACGACTGGGGTGGGCCCAGACAGTAGTTCATCCAAGTTGCGAGGGTCTAACTTGTGCCTGGGTGGGTTGTATAGGGAAGTAAACCTGACCTCTCCAACATCAGCATCTTTGATGACAATGGAAACTGCTTTCATATTGACAAGGTTAGGTGTGACAATCTTAGTGTGATTAATACCTCTTTTTACAACAATAGCTACCCCACCAGAACCTAAGAAGATGAAGTAGAAGAATTACAAAGTCATATTTATAGTGAGACAAAAGTAGATACAATCCAATTACAAAATAATTAAATAGTAGATAAAGCCCAATGGTCAGTCCAATCCAGATTAGTGGTTTGTGGTTCCTCTATTCATTCTATTGGTCAGTTTGGGAAGATGAAGAAGTTTTGCCACTTCCTTCAGTTGTGTCATGTCCAAAGGGCCTGCGTCACTAGCAACATTCAAAAACTCCGTGCTAGTCGTGTTAAGCGTGTCGTGTTAAGCTATAGCACGATCCGTGCTGAGTTAATTTTTGAATGTGCTCGTGTTGTCTGTGCTGTCGAGCACGATTTGTACTGCCACTTGAGTTGAGACCAGGGTCTATAGATATTCATGGTCATCGAGCTCCATTATTAAAATGAAGCTAAAGTTTCTAGCTCCCGGTAGGGCGGAAACTCACTCTATTGAAAAGTGGCGCTGCATGTACAATCTGCCCAACTGCGCCTGCAGCGCCACCCTATCGGCAGACAGAAACATTACTTTCGTATTCAGTTTCAATGAAAATCTCTATCGCAGGTTGCGGTCGGGAATAGTGCGATCTATGCGGCACCTGGCGCGAACTAGCTTCTCGAAACAATGGAAAATGGCCGAAGCTCGATGATCACGAATATCTATAGACCATGGCTGAGACAACACCACCTCTACTTAAAGCCTGAGCGCGAAAATTTCATACATTGTTACATCATCATAAAAAGTCATCTTTAATCGCATTTCTACCAATAATAAGCCCTAAATTATGACTTCGTATCATGATGTAACAATGCATGACGTTTCCGCGCTCAGGCTTTCTCTTTAGGCGGTGTTGGTTGAGACAACGCCTCCTATAAAGAAAGCCTCAGCACTGAAACGTCATACATTGTTACATCATCATAGGTCGACCAAATTTAGAGCTTATTATTGGTAGAAATGCGGTTAACAAAGGACGAAGTATGATGATGTAACAATGTATGACGTTTCAGTGCTGAGGCTTTCTTTATAGGAGGCGTTGGTTGAGACCGATCAGGCAGAATATTGTTACATCATCAACGGTAGGGTATTGTTGATCATATTTCTATCAATAATAAACATGAAATTGTCCCTACCGTAGGTGATGTAACAATGTACGATTTTTCCGTGGTCAGGCTTTCTCTCTAGGTGGTATTGTTTTGTCTGCCTGAAACAACAATGGAAATCAGCTAAATGAATAGGTCGTTAGCATTCAGTAAGTCGTGTCCTTATTATCGTGGTTACAATTTTCCCACCAGATGGAGATAGTGGAGCTATTAGCTATAGGCACTTCACTTTCGACCCAATCTTCTCCGATTATCAAAAATAACCTTTCTGTTTTCCATAACCGTTGTTCTTGAACAAATAGAGTTATTTCTACACTCATTAATCATGGGATGATGGCGCAATTAATTCGTATAATATAAAATATTCAAGGAAGCGGCGTTTTTCCGCCATTACAGCTTTTCATGAGAGAGATGAGTAATGCCAAAATGAGCATGCGCGGCAATATCGTGCTAGAGAGCTAACACGATCCACAGCCTACATGATTAGAGAAGGCTGTACACGAACACGGACGAAAATACCCCGTGCTCCGTGCAAGGCGTTTTGCAACACGGGACACGGTTCATGCAGGAAGTGACATCAGATTTTTAGCAACACGACACGCTTAACACGACCAGCACGTAGTTTTTGAATGTAGCTCGTGATTACTTGCACGTTTATAATTTGTAATGTTTTAGAGCTAACAATGTCCCTTAACAATGTTTTCCCACCATTACGGATTTTCATAAGAGAGATGAGGAATGCCACAATGAGCATGCGCGCCAATGTCGTGCTAAGGAACTAACACGAACACGGACGTAAAAAGCCCGTGCTCCGTGCTAGGCGTTTTGCATTACGGGACACGGTTCGTGCAGGAAGTGACATCAGATTTTAGCAACACGACACGCTTAACACGACTAACACGGAGTTTTTGAATGTAGCTACTGTTCAGTAACCTGGCAGGGTCTTCGCTGGTGATGGCCTGTGACTTCAAGAAATTTAATAGCCTCGGGTCACTTGTGCTGTGTATGATTTCAAAATCTTCTGCTCTGTAGTCATGTTTTCGGTCTAGAACTTGGTCCGCGAATCTCGAAACAGCAAATTTGCCATTCCTGATGCTTGCCAAGTATTCGCCTAACCTAAAATTAATGATAGTCGAAATCGGTTCAAAGGCACCTGCTCTTCGTGGACCCATTATGGTTCTTTGGAACTTCCAATGCTAAAATATGGCATGTAATATATCAAACGACTTGGGATGATGTGCCATGAATGAATATAACGTAAAATTATTAATAGTCGAAA
>JAHWFO010041762.1:0-18120 GCA_023313115.1 Rhysida immarginata | reverse complement strand
CGTAAAATTATTAATAGTCGAAATCGGTTCAAAGGTACCTGCTTTTCATGGAACCATTATGGTTCATTGGAACTTTCAATGCTAAAATATAGCATGTAATATTTCAAACGACTTGAAATGATGTGTCATGAATGAACACAATGTAAAATTAATGACAGTCGAAATTTGTTACAAGGCAGCTGGGTTCATGGAACCATAATGGTTCATTAGAACTTACAATGCGAAAATATGGTACGTATTATATAAAACGACATTGGAATGATGTGTCATGAATGAATATAACGTAAAATTAACGATAATTGAAATTGGTCCCATCATTCGTGTTTTAATGATACCATTATGAAACTATTGGAAACTTTCACTGCTAAGATATGGCATGTAACTACTTACGCCTTATATTATCAATAGTTAGTTTGTGTTAGGCAAATTTTAACAATAGAGCTTATTCATGAGCCTTACAATATGGCGGCAGCAGCTTCAGCTCCGCCGTTGATTGACAGCTGAAGCTGCTGCCACCATGTTGTATACCAGTTTCACACTGTGATTGGTTGCTGCGGAACAACGTCACTCTGATGAATAAGCTCTATAGCAAATAGCTACTCATTCCTTCAATGATACATGCTTACGTAGAAAAGCGTTGGCAATAATTTTTGAAGAAAGATTATTAAATAGGATTGCTAACAAATTAAAGGATTCGTATATATTCTAATCTATAGAGAAATGCTACTTTCTCCATTTAACTTTTCAGATAGTTTTATTCAGTTTGAACTATACCTTTCCCTTAGAAGTACGCCTTGCTTAGCAACCAGAGGCTTCCTTAGCAACCTCATCTAATTCATAACAATGAAAGGCTTCTTTAGAAATCAAATGCTTTCCTTTTCGTTCTCTATTTCTTTAAAATCCTATCGGTCTTGAGCATTTCGGTTGTCTGACTTGTTTTACCTTACATTCTTTTACGGCACATCATTCCAAGTCGTTTGATTTATTACATGCCATATTTCAGCATTGTAAGTTTCAATGAACCATAATGGGTCCACTAAAGCAGGTGCCTTTTTACCAATTTTGACTATCATTAATTTTACGTTATATTCATTCATGACACATCATTCCAAGTCGTTTTATGTATTGCATGCGGTATCTTAGCATTGCAAGTTTAAAATGAATCATAATGGTTCCATTAAACCACGTGCGTTTGAGCAATTTCGAAAATAATTATCAGGTTGTTGCAAAAGTATTTTCCGGATTTTTATTCCAACACAAAAGCGATTGAACTTGAATGACAGATTCAGCTCATGCAGATGCCGGGCAATGGTTGAAAAGCGAACCTTGAACTGTTCTGCGAGTTCCCTCTTTGTTACATTGTGATCTTCATCAATTGCTTGGCGTAGATCACCATCTGAAATCATGATTGGCCGACCAGAGAGGTGCATCTTGAAGAGTGTTATCTCCGCGTCTGAACCGGCGATACCATTCTTCTATTGTACGTAAACTAACAGTGCCATCACCTAAACGTTGGCAAATGTTTCGGTGACATTGCGCAGCACTGATCTTTCCAGAATACTCATAGAAGATTATTGCTCGAATATGCTCGCGTGGAAGGCCCATTTCAGACTGTTGATGGCACTCACAGATGTATAGTCAGAAAGTTGATTCTTGGATGTAATATAGCAAAGATATTCAGGAATCGAATGCAATAATTTGTTTGAAAAAATATGAACACTCCCTTCGGAAAATGAGCTTTTCTTGGATACGGGTTCTAGAACCGGAAGAAACTTTTGCAACAACCTGATAATTTTGTTATATTAATTCATGTGACGTCATTCCAAGTTGTTTGATATATTACATGCCAAATCTGAACTTTGAAAGTTTCCACTGAACCATAATGGTTCCATGAAACCACATACCATTGAACCTATTTCGACTATCCTTAATTTTTTACGGTAATATTCAACCATGACATGTTATTTCAAGATGTTTGATATAATACATGCCATATCTTAGCATTGAAAGTTTCCAGTGGACCATAAAGGTAGCACTAAACCACATACCCTTGAACTAGTTCTGACCGATATTGACCATCAAGGATAACCATCACGTGTGTTCACTTACTTCACAAGCCTTTTCTCTGCTTTAACTATGGAATGCCGAAGACAGAACAGCATTTGGCAGTGCACAGGCATTTATACATGGAATTGTATAGTGAAAAACGTGGTCCCCTATATTATTTGTGACCTTTTGAACCGGAAGTAGTTCACCGATTTTTTTCCACCAACAAACTCAGTCTTCCGATTTTCCCAACGATATGAAATGAGTAGATCGCTCGTGAGCTGCTTTCAGCGCCACCAACGCGTCCCCATTTGAAAGCCTGTCGGCCATTGCTTTGGTTGGCAAAAAATGGCCTTCATCGTATGTTTACGTTTGAAGTCTGCGTAGACAAACACAGTAAAAATCAATGCCGATTTCTTGTCCAGGTTCAAATTGTAGTAATAGATATATTAAAGGTTCACCACTGACCTTTCACAGCTGTGTTTTTATCTTTCTGCGTCTTAAAATGTTTTTCTCATGTAAAAATCCTGGTCATCTTTTATATCGTGGTTGTTGATACATAAAAGATGTCGATATTCAATCATGTTACCGTCGTTTCAGTGATACCAGAATGATTGTTTAGAGGTATTTATGAAATTATATACCGCATTTATTAAAGAGCATCTAAATTTGGGAGAGGTCGCTTAAGAAATTTCAGACTACAAGCAAGATGTTGGGGGGGGGGGTGCTTTCTCAGCTGGCGACAAAGCGGATATATAGTAATGGCGCTTTGGCTGGCGATGTTGTTCTGCCAACCACAGTAATGGCGCCTACACTAACAATAGAGATTAGTTCCACTTTTCGGCGCCTTCACATTCCCCCAAAGATGGCGGCCAAATAAGCGATCTACTCATTTCATATCGTTGGATTTCCCTAAGTTGTCGAATGGCGAAAACGGAAGTCGAAAATTCGGAAGCGTTCGAAAGCTAAAGCACCAACAGACAGACAGACGGACGCACATTGTGAAAACATAAGTACCTATCGGTCCTAATAACTTGTCATGATTGAAAATAAACGTAAAATTAATGATAGCCAACATAGGTTCAATCAGTTCAATGGTATGTGGTTTCATGGAACCAGTATGGTTCAGGGGAAACTTTCAAAGTTCAGATTTGGCATGTAATATATCAAACAATATGGAATGATGTACCATGAATGAATATATCCTAAAATTAATGACAGTCGAAATTGGTTCAAAGGCACCTGGTTTCGTGGAACCATTATGGTTCATTGGAACTGTCAATGCTAAAATATGGCATGAAATATATCTAACGACTTGGAATGATGCGCCATGAATCAATATAACGTAAAGTTAATGATAATCGAAACTGGTTCCATAATTCGTGTTTTAATGACACAATTATGAAACCATTGGAAACTTTCAATGCTAAGGTATGGCATGTAAGTACAGTCATCAAAGGGGAAATAATCCACACTTGAATTTTACTCTAGGTTTTACCGTTTCAATATTAATTTATTTTTAATAATTTAATATTACATTTAGAGTTAACATTATTAAGGTTATTAAATTTAAATAATTATAATTAAAAAGCTATTAAAACAACACAGTAGCATGAAATGTAATATTAAGTATTAAAGTCGTGTGGATTATTTCCTTTGGTTGACTGTACTTACGCTTTATATTATCAATAGTTAGTTTTTGTTAGGCATCGGCCTCGGTGGCTCAGTGGTTGCGTGATCGCCTCTGATGCCCGAGGACGCGGGTTCGACCCCGGCCATGAAGGGAAGTAAAGCCGTTGGTCCCGTGTAGTCGTTTGCCGGCTGCACGTTAAAGAACCCTTGGAAGACAAAATTTGCGGCCCCTATAATACCTTCCTGAAATGACTATGGCAATAGGTTGATTTAAGTATAGATGGCAGCGCTTACGCTTTATGAATCTGAGGCTATGACGCTATGGTTGAAATGAGGAGAAAATCTCGGCAATGTTAAGAATACTGTATAAGAACATGCATGTAAATTGTTCAGTTCCACAATGTTCGAACAACAATATTAAAAACAAAAATCTCAAGTTTCATGGATTTCCTACAGATCGAAAAATTCAGTGAAGTTAAATGAGATGTCGTAGCCTAGCCCAATATTTAGCATCGTCACTTTCGTAAATCGTAATTCATTATAAAATTTGCTCACTGTTAGTCAATACTTGTTTATTTCCGTCAGTTTTCGCTCCTATTAACTGAAGCTTTTCTTTCAAGTCTTTAACTTTCATCTTCACTAAACTTTTGTAAATAAACTAGAACAAAATTCATAAACCGTAGCGGATGCCATCTGGCGGATAAATTTGGCATTTAAATCAACCTATTGAAAAGGACGTTAATACCAAACAAACCAAACCAAACCTTTTTGTTAGGCAAATTTTTAACAATAGCTTGTAGCTAATCATTCCTTGAATGGTACATGCTTACATAGAAAAGCGTTGGCAATAGTTTATGAAGAAAGAATTGTCCCTTACACAGAACGCTTCAACAATTAACGCTTATTCCATTAAATAAGAATGCTTACAAATTAAAGGATTCGTATATGTTTTAATCTATAGAGAATATAGATTAAAAATAGAGATATTTTTATTCCGTTTGAATATACATTTCCCTTAGAAGTACGCCTTGCTAAGCAACCAGAGGCATGCTTAGCAACTTCATCTAATTCTTAACAACGAAAGGCTTCTTTAGAAATCAAATGCTTTCCTTTTCGTTCTCGAATGCTTTAAAATCCTATCGGTCCTGGGCATTTCGGTTGCCTGACTTGTTTGTTTCAGTATTAAAAGTAAGTTATTTCATGTATTTCCCCTTTAATAGAATGTTGAAGTCGTATACTTCTTTTGTGGACACACTATAAGACACCCTGTAAGATAATAGCCTGCTTTGCATTTATTATCGTTTAATCTTTCATTCTTACGCCTGAGTTAAACAGTCGAGTCACATTACTGTGACTATCGGTTAATATCCGGAATGACTACCATGTGCAGCTCGGACAACGGCTAGACGGACTGGAAGAGACTCAATGATGTGCTGGAAAGTGTTCACAGGGATATTGAGCCATGCTGAGAGCGAGGTAGAGTATCCATGGAGCGAATAACTCGATAGAGGTGTACACGCAGATGCTCGAATTTGAAGTCTTCCTCATGCTGTTCTAATCACTCACGTATAATTTCAACTGTATGAGATGTCACGTTGTTATGCTTGAAGATGCCATCATGCCCAGAAAAAACACTATCCATGAATGGGTTGTAACGTGGATGGGGGGGGGGGGGGGGAAGATCGAGCCGAACAGGTTGTATTAGTAGTCGGGAATGTACCACTAAGAATAAAGGGGAGAGGAAGGGTTACGCCACTTTTTGTAGAAATGGAAACTCAGGATCTTAAATCAGCTGGTCAAAACAGGATTCCAAGTAAAACATCTTTCTTTATTGCACTCAAAGGCAAATTTGAGATATCCAGAGTAAAAATTGCAGAAAAGGACGATAACAAAGCTTCCCCGGTCGCGAAAGAAGGGTTGCTCGTCTAAGGAGATAGAAGTCTGCTAATCTCGTTTATTGGAATTGTCCAGGACAGGGCTCATCAATGAGTGAGGGCAATCCATGATCTGCAGAAAATAAAAATAAAAAATTTAGAACAAAAAGAAATGAACCAAGCAAGAAAGATATCAGTACAAATAATTCTGCTGTGCCACTATAAACAGAGCCTGTCAATAGTTTAAAGTTCATAAAAAGTGATTAAGTTCAAAATAAACAAAAACCATTTTCACGTAATGTTCAAACTGTTAAAAGACGCTCCCGGTTTGAGTTCTGGGTAACTACACACATTAAAATAACCGTGTAATAGTATTAACGTAAACCTAACTCCGTTTGATTTACAGGGTTAAGGTCGACGAGGGAAGACGGACTCCTGGCTATTTTGGCATCGTTGTTCTTGGAAGTTGAATCCTCTCCGGTTTTTTGGCCTTAACACAGAGAAAGAACTTCATACAAGGGACTGACGTAGGAATCCGATAAGGTTCATTTTGTGATAAAGGCCTTCCAGTAAAGTTACCGTTGGCGCTTCATCAATAATCATTAGACGATTGTTCTCGAGTAATGAGTTCTCCGGGAACGGAAAGCTACGGGTCAGCGGGAGAAAAGCCTACAAGGACGAAACAAATAAAACAACAAAAGGCAGGAACATAAAACGATAAATGAATAGAAAGGGTAAAACCATACGGAAACAGACAAATATTGATAAAAGAAAACACACCAATAATCCTAAACACACAATAACACATCATACAAAGAGAGTACATACAAGACGTCTCTCCGTAGCGGCATCACTCCGAACTCCTCGCCGCTGTCCGTGAATGAGTTGAGATGTAAGAAAGCCTTTTTGTTCCACGTCCGTTCATTGCTTTCCAACTGTAAGGCCTACAATTTTCTTGGTTGAGTCATGTTTAGATCTCTTCAAAAAACGCCCGCTGCCAACGATCAAAATCCTGTGTGGTCTATAGGGAACTAGTAAAGTCAATACACATTAAAGTGATAGCTACTCAAAAAAAAGTTCAGTTCTGTTTTATTTAGAACCCTGACGTCGCCAACACAACGCACGTTAGCATATCGAAAAGTTAAGTATTCCATATGTTATTCAATTTGTTTTTATATTATTGTTATTATTATTACCGTAAATACTGTAATAAGCGCCCGGGGACCCCCAGGCGCTTAATGCAGGCGGGCCGGTATTACAGGTCCGGCGCTTATAAAATTTTGCACAACTGTGATGGATACTATTATGCAAAATTCTCGTCCTTCTCCTTCATCTTTTCTAAAGTATCCTGCTGTGTTTTCCATTCCCGTTAGAATCAATGCTAAACTGTTTGGCTGTAGCCTCTGTAGAATGGTTTTCAGCCTACTTTACTGTTGCGAGATTAAAATTGATGCTATAACTGTGAAGTTTTTCATTTTTCATCAGCTATGTTGCTTGACTGAATCCAAAATTAAAAGCAAAAAAATAGAAGACAATAATGCTGGTATCTAATTTCCGGTTTAGCAGTGTCATTTGGGAGAGCAAACATTCCCGTGAGAAAGCGGCAAGAGAAGAAAAATCCACGAAATGAACTAAAATAAGCGCCCGGGCGGTTATTGAAGGCCCGGCGCTTATTTGCAAAAATTCAGCGGACCCCCAGGCGCTTAATGCTGGCGGGCCGGTATTTCAGGTCCGGCGCTAAATACAGTATTTACGGTATGTCATGTTAATTAAATAAATAAATAAAATATGAAATATATGAAAAAAACACTTATGTTATCAGACCTTCTGTTTCTCTCTTTTCCACGTCTGCTATACAGAATAATGCGCTCACAGTAAAGCGGTGACCATTTTAATAGTTGATTGAAAGGAGTTCCCGCCTCGTCATTCATGTACTTCTTTGACCGCATTCAGTGCGGAATTTCTTAGAGCTGTGGTAATTAAGCGTGGGAGAACAAACCAGCCAGCCTTTTCTCCGATATCTTTTCGTTCTCAATTTTTTAGTCTTAAGTACTTATCCAGTGAACTTTGAAATGTGATGTTGATGCCTTTCCTGTCGCTTTTCCGCGATAGTCATTCAATCATCGTTTTTCTCGTTCAAGGAACCTCATCCTTTTCTTTATAGGATATGGAGTAACAAAGAGATAATTATTATTGTTTTTTGTTGATATCTGGAATCATTTTCGAATCTGCTCCACTCATCAGAGAAGTCTTCGGCTCATCTGACTACCACAATCTCCAGTCCGGAGCTCTGCTGTCCTCTCTTTTTAGTTCCGTACCAACTCAATTATTTTAACAATTGCAAAACGGCAAAAATATCCTTGCGAGCGCACGTATCCAACACCACCTATACTCAAAGCCTGAGCGCGAAAATTCCATACATTGTTACATCATCATACCTAGTCATAATTTGGGGCTTATTATTGGTAGAAATGCGATTAAAGATGACTACCTATGACGTTTTAACAATTTATGACCTTTCCGCGCTCAGGAAACACCACCTAGACAGAAGGCCTGCGCACAGAAACGTCATATTTTGTTACATCACACAAAAGCGGATATTGTTAATCGTACTTCTACAATACCACCTAAAGAGAAAGCCTGCTCACGGAAAGCCTGCTCACGGAAAAATCATACATTGTTACATCAGCTGCGGTAGGGACAATTTCGGGCTTACTATTGGTAGAAAAATGATTAACAATACCCTACCGAAGGTGATGTAACAATGTATGACGTTTTCGCGCTCAGGCTTTGAGTAGAGGTGGTGTTGATTTCTACCATGGTCTATAAATATTCATGGTCATCGAGCTTCGGCCATTTTCCATTGTTTCGAGAAGTTAAGGAAAACAGATCGCGCCAGGTGCCGCATAGATCGCACTATTTCCGACCGCAACCTGCGATAGAGATTTTCATTGAAACTGAATACGAAACTAAAGTTTCTGTCTGCTGCAGGCGCAGTTGGGCAGATTGTAAGTGCAGCGCCACTTTTCAATAGAGTTCCCGCCCTACCGGGAACTAGAAACTTTAGCTTCATTTTAACAATGGAGCTCGATGACCATGAATATCTATAGACCGTGATTTCTACCAATAATAAGCCCTAAATTTGGCCGTTTGATGATATAACAATGTATGACATTTCCGTGCGCAGGCCTTCTGTCTAGGTGGTGTTGCTCAGACTTTCTCTTTAGGTGGTGTTGACGTAGCACGATAAAAGAAAGAGATGCTCGTGTCCAGCCAACACCTTCTAGACAGAAGGCCTGATAACGGAAACGTCATGCATTGTTACATCATCATTAGTCGATCAAATTTAGGGCTTATTATTGGTAGAAATAAGATGCTTGGTTGCGGGCTAGGTTGCGCGTCCAGTCATCTACCATTTTTGTCATTTAATGCTTTACGAAAATATAAATTACGTTCAGTGCCCGTATAAAAACTGCGGTTAATCAACTCTCCCAAAAATAAGGCTACCAATCGGACCCGCGATGCCTAGAGCGAGGGCGATAGGGAGTATACCAGAGGTTATACCATTAAGTAGTTTTTCCGTTGGAAAGGTTCCCCGAGGCACATTCGAGGAGAGAGCGGGGATCGATCATCGCGTGCAAATGAATGTGGGACCAGACTTCCCGCAAACGAATCAAAATGTCCGTTAGCCTTGGAAACCTTGGTCCGATCAGAGGGGAAAATCAGAGGGGGCGATGAAAAATATTTTTCTCCCAGCTTTGACTCGCTGTGTCCGGGTGGCCAGGAGAATAAGTACGTTACTAACTCCCTTCTTCAAACAAAAAAATTTTTCCTTTGCCACCGTGTGTCTGCATTCATTGTAGGACTAATCTAGTAAGCAATAGGAAAGCAGTTCTGCGGATTACCAACAGAACTGTTACCAAATTTAGTTCTGCATGGTTTATTACTCTGTTGAGCTAAACTTTACATAAAACGATGAAAGTAGATGACCACGTCAGATGCATCTCTACGCTCAAAAAAGAAAGGGCCAATCCCACGATTCTATGCGAAATACTCTCCAGTGTCTTAAGTCGGAATTTGGCCAAGTGTAATTGGTACTAAGTAAGTCACCAATCCAACTATTTCGCTATAGATGAAGGGTCAAATCTATTATTCTTTTCCAATCTATCTTTGACAGTTGTGGTTTTAGTAATAGAACTCGAGTAGTCACCTTTAACAAGACTCTCATCCCGCGTAAAGTGGGCTCGTCGTACAAAGAGATACAATCAATGCGAAGACCGTTTCGCCGTAATTTTTTCCTCATAATAAATGCATGCCGAATATCACGGTACTTCAAAATCAATTCGAAATCATTTTTCAATGAAACGCGCCATACGCGTAGGTCTTTGGGGTCATCTAGCCTTTGCAACTTGAGAGTATTACTATCAGCATCGCCAAAATTCTTTTTTCCCAGAATAACAAGCGTACGCACTTGGAAATGTTCCGTATTATATCCCACATTAAATATTTTCTTGTGTTTTTCACGGTTCTGCTTCCTTACTTTCTTCGTTAACGGTTAACGAAGGCAACCCTTATCTATTTTTCCTGTCTATCTGTTTCGGATTTCCTAGGGCGCTCGTGGCTTCCCATCACTTCCACTGGTGTGAATTTTGCTTTATCATGTGAGAGGTGACACATATGCTACGCGTCCATTGCCAAAATTATCCTATTTATTTAAGTTCTAGAACTTAAAGATTCAGGGTTTTTTTAAAAACTCAAACCTTTTGTGGTGTCCACTGCAGAGGAAAAGAACTAGTTTATTATGACGATGTTTTTAATGTTTTCGCGTCATCCCAACACCACCTCTACTCTTTAGGTGGTGTTGGTCATCCTCGTCATATTGTCCATTTTGTGACGTCATGGCGCCTTTGATCGAAGTGGGCCGTCGGTCACGGCTTACGATGTTTTCAACAGCGATAAAATTAAGAAAAATAGATGTTTATAAAAGACAAATGTGTTCGGCCCGTAATATGTAAGAGGCCCGGCGATGAATTTATGATTTCTTTCGTTATCTTTATTTCTAAACACACAACAAAATAGGGTCCTAGCAAAATTTTTGTCTGTAAGCGAAGCGAGGGAATCTGCCGCCATTTTAAACGAAGATGAAAATACCACGGTTATGACTCATTTGTCTCAGTTATGACGTCAATAACTAAGATATTTTCCCTAATCTTTTTTATCTAGGTTAAATAACCAGGTTTTCTTTATAAGTGGGATCTTTTATAACGGACACCCCCAGATAACCTGGATATTAAAGATCAAGAACTTAAATAACTAGGTTATTTCTGCCAGTGGACGCGTAGCAATAGTGTGCAAACATCTCTCTAGATGCTTTCCCCACGACGTTCCTGGATAGTCCAATAGGCAGAGCCAGAATTTCTCCTTCAACATTCTGATATATCGTTCTGTCGGATTGATTTGTGGGTTATATGGCTCTGAGTATAATACATCAATGCCTTCGTGTGAAAACTTTCCCTGTTTATCCTTTTAAAATAAGAGGCGTTGTCTACCAATACTCGTTTAGGTTTTCCCACCTTTTGTATATTTCTTTTAAGTAATTTTATCACTTCTCCTTGATTAATTTTCCTTAGCTGGATTAGCGGCGAACCATCCCGGAAATGCGTCCACTACGATTAATACATATTTATTTCCGTTATCTTCAGTTAAGGGCCTAAGGGCACATGCCCTTTCCCCGAGGCACATCCGACGAGTAGAGGTCGATCATCGCGTGCAAATGGAAGTCGAACCAGACCTCCCTCAAACGGATCAAAATGTCCATTAGCCTCAGAAACCAAGGTGAAGTTTCCTGGTCCACCACGGCCTATAATCAGAGGGGGCGAGGAATTTTTTTTTCCTCCAGCTTTGACCCGCTCCTGGAGGCCGGGTGGGCAGGAGAATAAGTACGTTACAGGGTATATACGATCAGCAAGGATCGATACTACTTAAATAGATTCAAAATGTCATCCCCAATAATGAGTGCACCTAAAGAATGACATGAAAACATTTCCCAGACCATAACGCTACCTCCACCAGCTTGTTGCCGTCAACAAATGAGCGAAGGGTGTTTGTTCTCTAATGTTTCTCTTCGTATGCCCTAACGTCCATCCGTTCGATGGAGCAAATAACTTGCTTCATCTGAGAAGGCAACCTTTTGCCAATCAGTGGATATCCTGAATTGGTTGTCATGGAAATTCCAGCCTCTTCCACCAATGCTCAGTCGTTAATATAGGTGCAGCAACCATCCGTCAGTGCGGAGCCCTATATACAGCAACGTTCGCTGAACTGTCGTTATGAATATACTTGAGGTAGCTCATTGGTTCATTTGGGCACAAGGTTGATTATCCCGAATGCACCGCCACAACCGCTGTTCCCCCTTTTCACCTATGCCTCATGGAGCACCACAATTTCCACATCGCTTATTTTCAATAGCGCCATTTTTATTGTTTTGCAAGAAATATGATGTTCATTATTGTGTGGTATGGACGGGTCTAAAGAGTTAATTTATCCAAGGCACACTGATAATATTTAGATATTAAAAATTTTATTTTTCTGGACTAAATATTGTTGGAAACTTGTATGTTTTCTTTTATGTTTCAAAAACGAACATACGATTTCTCGCAGCTGACTACATGTGACGATTGTTGCGCACGTCGGTAGCACAGTAATTTTTTAAAGGACCTTGAAAATAAATAAGGAAGCATTTGCACTACACTGCAATTCTGCAGCAATTGTTGCCGGAGACGCACCTTAACATCTGCCAGCCATTACAAATAGAACCGTTATAGCCATACTATCACCAAACAACACACTTATTTTTTGGACTCAGTGCTTCAGTGCTTTTGGACTCGGTGACTTTTCGAAGAACCTCAGGCAACCACATCACGATCCGGTGTTATGGAGAAAGCCAGAATTCGCTAAGTCTTGAGCAAGAAAAGGTATTCGACAAATTCGCAGACACACTGTACTACCACTCTACTTTTCGAAATATTTCGCCGTCTTTGTCTTTGTAAATTTGCTGATATCATAGGCGCACAGTACACCTCGGCCATCTCGTTTGTCCATTCCTATTCGCCTACATTCGAACTCTTAAAAGGTGTCTAGCAGGGGTGCCCATTATTCCCCCTCCTGGATAATTTTTATTTGGGACCATTATTACGTCACCTCAACTGCCTTCCTGACGTTCGGGGATAATATCTACCAGCAGCCTCGCTTGTATATGCGAACGATGTTGTACTCTTGACATCGAATGCATACTGCCTGACTTTTGAACAGTTCAGTGTCTTGACAGTAACTGCATTCAATCTCGTTAAATCCAAGGGGATCATCTTATTGAACTGGACTGTGGAACATCTCAACTTTTTTACAATCTTCTGGGGCGGCCAGGTGACAGTGTTATGATGCAACTGCTCTTTCTCCCGAACTATGGGCTCTGATCACTGGCAACAAGTGTTAGTGAAGCGTTTTCCGTCTTGACAATGACTTTCTTTTTTCCACTCTGATGTTCGTCAAGGCCCGTTTCGTCAAGACCCGTTTCGTCAAGACCCACGCTATTTCTGTGTTAACATCAAAATGCCTATTTTCCTTGCCTTTGCAATGAAACCTGCATAAAGTGAACTTTGTGTAAGGATCCGGCAGCACTCGTCCCGATCCGTGCCGAACTACTATTCACCTCTTTTGAGAGAGGGGGGTGGGGTTGAGATTACCTGATATCCGGCGCTGCCTCGTTGCTGCCAGACTAGCAGCAATGATCCGGCTTTTTCTCCACCCTCCTCTTATGTGGGCAAACTTCATGTTTATACATTTACCTATCTTTATGAAAATAAATAGGTTGTCAGTATTACTATCGTAGCCAGTGATCGTGCCTGGCCTGCCAATAAAGCATTTGCAAGACATTGTTCACGAGCAGCTCGGCTTTCGCAAAGTGTCATGCAGATGAGGGCCACGACAGTTGACGGCCGAACATCAAGGTGCTCGTTTCGATGCTTGTTTGCTGCATCTCACCCGAAAGCAGGAGGGTCAGGATTTTTTGGAACGAATCATCACAGGCGATGAATCATGGGTCCACCAAGATGCAATCGGCGGTTTGGAAACACACATCTCTCACAACGAAAAAGTTCAAAACTGTGCCATCAGTCGGCAAGGTCATGTTGATATGTTTTTGTGATTGCCGCGGTCCGATACTGCTTAAGTTTCTTCCACCGCATACCACTGTCAATTTCGAACGCTACAGAGGCACATTGAGAAATCTTCGAGCGACCTTACGCAGGAAAAGACCTGACCCGGCAATGGAGGATATCGTGCTGCACCACGGCAACGCACGTCCCCATACAGTGAAACGGGTCACTGACCTGTTGCAGCGAAGGAACTGGGAAACACTGCAAAATCCTCCAAACAGCCCGGACCTCACTCCCAGTGACTACCATATCTTCGGGCCGTTGAAGAAGTCACTGGCCGGTCAACGTTTCCGTGACGACGAGGAGGTGAAATCGGCAGTTTGCAACTAGTTCTACACTCAACCGGACGACTTTTATTGACAGGGCGTGAAAAAACTTGTCCACCGCTGGAATCGTTGCCTCAATCGGCTTGGAGATTATGTGGAAAAATAACAGTTGAATCGTTCTATCGAATGTATATGTGCTTATTTTTTCCCGGTCACAATTTTGGAGGGGAAAAAAAATACGCGACATAACTTTTTGATCACCCCTCGTAGATTTGAAGACGGAGAGCTTGGCTTTGTTTCCCAGCTCACGTTTCGTTACCATTAGACAATAAATAATATTAATGTATTAGGTATTAAAAAGTAATAAATGTAAATTAAATCATGTTCATTGAAATATAAATTTTTGTTTGCAAAACCATAATCATAGAAAAGATTTGCTATAATCAGACCCTAAGATATTAATGTATATCTTATATATATACACAGAAGTGAGTTATTTGATTGTGTATATATTCGCGTAAATACTTGAGTAAAGCTAACTTCTAATAGATAACCTAAATTTCATTCTACTCCATGTCGGCAACCACATTTGAAATTGGGCAACAAGAATTTTTGGAATTGTTGCCGAGTACCTAACCACACTCAATAGTTAATTTCTACCCATGGGTACCAAATTGTTCTCAGCATGCACATAAAGGGTAAAATATTTCATAATTTTTTATTAAAATATTTAATAATTTTTAAAATATATTTTTTCACAAATGGGTTAAAATAGAGTAGCTTAAAGATGTCACAAAATCAGATAAAAAATGAATATATCATAAAATAAATTCCCAATTAAAATTTGAAAAAGCTTCCCCGATACCCTATCATGGGGATGAGGGTTAAACGATTGGTTAAAAACTATTTTTCTTAACCACAGTTGAATCGTCGCACATTGAATTTTCGGGAACTATTTAATTAAGGTACGGAATTCGGAGGGATTATAGGGAAAGTTAGTTCCTAAAAGGCGTCAAACTCTGATCGAATTCCGCCAAGTATTTTAGGGACAATTCCCCTAGGGATTATAGGGACAATTCCGCCAGGCGGCGAGGGAGGTAGGTCGCATATCACCTCGCTCCTCCTTTATATGGCTCATTCGAAAAAAAGGCAAACCAGGGCACCTCAGGAATTTGCGGAATATGTGAGAGGAATATTTATGGTAAACAATCTAAAATTAAATGTTCTGGTAATTGTGCTGAATTATTTCATGCGATAGGTGTTAATATACCTAAAAAGCAAGTTCAACACCTTGTGGATAAGTGGACGTGCCCAGATTGCGGAGATATGAATAACAACCAGTCAAGTTCTGCCAGAAAATCTGAGTTAAGAGATCACTTTTTTATTTCATCTAATTCTTTATCCCCTACTAAACACGGCAAAAATGCTGAATTAAGTGCCCAGAGAAACACTGAATTAGGCAATTTATCGTTATTGCTGACAGCTGTCGAGAAGCTGATAAATACCGTTCGTGAATTTATCGATATTAACAAAAATATTCAAAGTCAGAATAAAGATCTCCACTTGAAAATAGATAAATGATTAAATTTATTATCAATGTCCGATGCTAACACCAGCGAAGTGGATAGCATGAATCCACTATCAACTTACGCTAAAAAGGCAAAAAACACTGGATCGAATACCTTATACCCAAAACGCCAAATTAATGAGATAGTCTCACAAACTGTAAACTCAGAACTGATGTTATCAAACCGAACATTCGAAAAACCAATGAGTAATGGTTCTGAATCAAAAGAGAAAAACAAAACTATTATTGTTGGAAATTCGACCGATACCTCTCTTAAAGCGAGAATAATTAACTCTGAGCGGAATCATGTAGATAGATTTTTCATTTCCAGGTTATCCGCCGATACTGAGGTTACACAATTGAAACTTCACATTCATAAGTTTATAGAAGCAGATTTAATTCACGAATGTCACAAACTAAAGACTCGATATAACACATATTCTTCTTTTTATTTATCGATAAATAAGACTTCATCAGAATCAATTTTAAATCCTGAAAACTGGCCAATCGGAACTTTCCTGATTCAATTTTTCGGGAAGCTACATCGGAAACAAATTTTTGGTATGGAGGATGCCGAACATTCCCTTAATAATGAGCACTAATTTATATGATTTCAATAAGCTACTATCGGCCCAGCGTGATAATTTTTCAATTTTCCTGCTGAATATAAGACGTTTACGGGCAAATTTTCATCAATTAATGGTTTATCTCAATAATTTGGATACTTTACCTTCCATTTTGTCATTTATTGAGACCTGGACTACTTCTAATATTTCTCCCCCTTCAATATGTGGTTATCGAACTTACTCTATTTCTCGATTAAACAAACGTGGGGGTGGTATTGCCACTTATGTCAAAAATGAATTTAAGTCGTCTTTTGACACTGCTCTATCGAAAATGAATATTGATTATGAATTGTTGACGATTCATGTTGATAATTCCTACAGTGTTACCACGGTTTATCGTCCTCCGAATGGCAACTATCAAAAATTTCTGAATAAGCTTAAAGAAATATTCAACTCAATCTCATTGAGAAATAAGAATTTTTATTTGATTGGCGATTTCAACATAAATTTCAATTTTCCATCTCATATTTCTACTTTCCATCTGTTGAATCTTACTCATATAATCTGAAATCATCTCCGCTGCCTTAGAGTTATTACGATCAGAGATTTGATAAATATTCCCTTATAGATCAATTATTTTCTAATGTGGATAAAGATTATTTTATCGGAATAATTGAGACATTATTGTTCGATCTATTTTATTAGAACACTCTCCAATCAAACGAACTAAAAAAAGTACCATACAAATTTCAACTTAAATCAACTCAAAGATTGGCGATGCTTGATAGCTTTCTCCAGCTCACTGAATGGTCTGAAATTCTTCAAGATATTTTCCCTATTCTTATGATATCACTGAACTTTGTTCGAAATTTATAGATCATCTAAAATTAGGAATTTCTCGATATCTTCCACAAAGAACAAAATATATTAATTCCTTTAAAATTTTTCGTCATCAATAAATGACTTCTCTAATGAAATTAATAAAAGATGAAGCTTTTTATTGCTTTCGCAAAAATCCTACTCCTGAACTTCGAACCCGCTATAAAAACCTATTGAAAACAACCAAAGCTGCAATTAAGAAAGCTAAATCTACTTATTACAGACTGTTATTTTCTAATATTTTTCAACTAAAAAGAAATGGCAGGAATTGAAGAACGTATTGAAGAATACTTCAAATGCTGTTGCTCCGGATTTGTTATCTGAATCTTCGACTCAACTGATCTTCGTCCATTTTTAGAAGCTCTTTTTCCTCAAAATTTGTCTTCTTTATCCAACTCTGCGTGTATTTTAATAATGAGTCAAAATCTTATCATTCTTGTTGTATTTTACCGATTTCGTCCTGTGAAGTTGTTAATGCGATAAAAAATCTACCTAACAAAGATAATATTGATCCATTTGATTAAACAGTTTTCAGTTTATCTTAGCGACCTTATTGCGAAGCTCTTTAATAGTTCACTAGAATTAGGTATTTTCCTGAGATTTTGAAAGTAGCTCGTGTTATTCCTGTATTCAAGAAAGGGGATAAAAATGATTATTTAAATTATAGAGCCATTGTGATTCAATCTTCCATTGCTAAATTATGGGAAAAATTGTTTTATAATCAATTTTTAGACTATATATTGGGTAATAAATTTATTCACCCTAACCAACATGGTTTTATTAGTCCACGAGATACTAATTCGGCAATTTTTAACTTTACAGAAACGGATATTGATAAGAGAAAAGGACGAGACACAAAAACCCTGGAATACAATAAATAATATTTAATAAATAAAAATGAAAAATAAAATAATAATTAACAAATAACAAAATAATTAATAAATAATAAGTAAAATCAAAATAAAACTATAAAATCAAATAAAAAGCTGACGTTTCGGATAGACACTATCCTTTATCAAAGCAAAAAGGATAATTCTCTAAAGGCAATTAGAATATTAGAGAATTATCCTGAATATT
>JAHWFO010041761.1:75981-89224 GCA_023313115.1 Rhysida immarginata | reverse complement strand
TCAACAAATTTAAATTAATCTGCATTAAAATTAATATAAAATGAAAGTCATTTACTTAACTAAATAAGAAAATGATATTGTTTATAAATGATTAGATAAATGTTCTAGTCAACGGTTTCATTTATATTAATTATAATTATATCTAACATTACCTAAATTGTCTAATTTTATGGATAATATGAATTTATGGAACAACTAATTATGCAAAAATTATTAAATCCGACAGGTCAAAATATGAAAAGTTAAGTAAATAAAAATTTCTTTTTTAAAATAACGGAAAGTTCAACTTGCTTAAAAATCGTCGAATTTCAAGTGCAATCCTTATTAAAATAATAAACAAAACTTTTAATTACTTAGCGTTTCATTTACACGTTTGTTTAAAATAAAAACTAACACAGGCTATAAATTAAGTATATTTTATTACAAATGCTATATAAAATTTCAACTTTTATAAAATTTATGCAATATTTGCAATTTTAACTTTATTGGATTTTCTTATGAATTTACACGACTTTATAGCTAATATTTTTGTCACATACTGGCTTTATACTTCATTATTATTATGAACATTGATTATGATTAGTTATTATTAATATTTTGTTTGAATCCATTATTATTACAGCAGTTTTATTACTTGTAATAATGTAATTTTTCCAAGTTTGTAGCACTAATTGTATAATCTGCGATAAAATTACATGAAATAAACTAAAAAACGCGAGCAGAACAGAATGAGTAAAAATGCTTGAAGAGGGTGAGGGAAGGGGATGGAGGCATCGAAACGCATCACGCATGTGATCTAGTATATTTAATAGAAATGTGGAGTTTCTTGAATTGCAGATTGTCGGCATCATTCATCCTATCTCATATAGGAGCTAGATGCGAAGATAAAAGTGCTGAACATGTAGCATTTCTCTACGATGCGAAGCGAGTTCACCAGTTCACGAGTAGCATTTCTCTTCGACGTTATTCTGAACGCAGTTGGAGTGGAAATCTGAAACTGAAACCTTTTTTTCCTTTTGACGCTTCTGATTGGTGGGAGGAATTCGAGAATTAGCCGCCAGTCTGTTTCGCGAACGCACCCGTGTTTTATAGTAGGCAGTGGTCCACGCGCATGCGCTCATCAATTTGAATGCTGTGCATTAGATAGTCATGCCATCTGGCGGTGTCATCAGTCATGATGACGCGAAATCCGCGGCAATTGACACGCTATTTCTTCTAGCCACTGTACAATTTTTTTTTGTAAGAAAAAGCTATCACCGATTTCACCCCCCCTGCGGTTAGCCCAGTGAGAAATTACGTCATCATTCTCTCACCGGTGAGGGTTTTTGACCACAGCCCCTGTATATCACTGTAATTGGTTAGAGGGGGGCACAGCCCTCCCCAGTCTTTTAAAAAATAAATTCATTTACCTTGGTTGCACGATGTGCAGATAGTAGAAATTAACTGTAAAAATTAATCCTATCACCTGTTTTAGTGCTCGAAATTCGAAAATGTTAGATTTATTTATTTTGACAATATTATAAAATTCATGATTGCCTTTAGATTACTTTGGTGCAGACGAAAGTAAATGAAAGCGGAAGCAGTTTTTTTTTAACCAATGCAAGGTCTGCTACTCTGTTATTTCAATTACACTATTGGCCTAACTGCAATGTAAACGTAATTTTTTTTAATTTTTAAATTTTCATGAAAACTGTTAAATTAAAAATTAAATAATACTTTTTCTAATAGAAGTTGTGCGGAGAATTATAGACAGAAATTACGAATATTCGAAATGACTCGTGGTTGTGACGTCATATCTTCTTCTTGTGGCTAAAATCCCGTTAGAAGAAAATTCTCAGTAGTTGCGTCCTGTTAAATTTTCAGGAGTTTGACCAGCCTGGGGGTCCCTAGTTTAGTGAGCTATGAGTCTGTCTGCTTCTGAAGCAGTGTTAAGTTTAGAGAATTCAAAACACAAACAATCAATAATGCCGGCTTTGCTCAGTATGTCTAATAGTAGTAGGTAAGTAAATAACTTAAAATAGCAACCAAGTCTTGACGTTAGTGGTAAACATTGTGGACGCCATTTTGGAATTTTTCCTCGATAATCTTCTAGGATTTTTAACATGGATTATATGAGTAGTCTATAATATTCTGAAATAATGAATTTATTTGGCCATTGCTATTTTTCATTTCCTTCATTCTTTAAAGCTTCGCCTTTAAATGCGTTTTTGGGTAATTATTGAACTTGGTAAATGTTTTTATTCGACTTGAATCCGGAGTTTGAAAATGGGGGGGAGGTGAGGGAAGTGGAAAAATTGATTTGAAATGACCTAGTCTTATCGTATTAGCATAATTTTCTGGGTTTTTATACACATAATTGCAATTTTTAGGTTTAAGAAATGAACCTACTAGAAGAAGAGAAAGTTGGATACTTGTATAATATTTTATGCATTTACAATTTTTTATTAAAATCATGGGTTATTCATTATCGAAAGAATTTTCGGTACCGAATTTTCACCTATAAATACTTTAATAAAGGTTTACCAACTTTTGCAGAAATTAAGCTTCACTAACCTAATTTGAAGTTTACATTACTTTGACCCCGAGTTTTCATAAATTGGTATAAATGCATAGCGTTAGAAATTACTTTTTTTTTTTTTTAATATATATATGATAATCTAGCATGTTTTCTACAAAAATTAAGAAAAAAAAATTACTTAAATCTGCACCCTTAAATTGATTATAAATATAATTTTAAAAGACATTCATTTTGTTTAAAATTCGGCATAGGATATGAATTCCCGACAAGGCCAATTGTTTAAAAAAAAATACACAGTGATGTAGCTACTAACGAGTCAGTTGAAAATTTAATTTTTGACAATAGCAGTACCCGATAGTACATAAAATGCTACTGGACTATTAAAGAGATTTTTGAGTAAGTGTCATTTCTCTACTTGGTCAAATTGGTTCAAGGTGACTTCCAAAGAAAGACTTTGAGTTAAGGGGGAGGGGAGTTGGATCTGGTGACTTTTCATGTGTACTATATTTACTGATTTACTGCTGCTTTATCTCTCCCCCCCCCCCCTCATTTTAATCTTTTTCTCAGATGAATGTAACCATACACAATAGCTGAATTAAATCATATCAAAACAAACCATTAAGTACAGTGATTCTGTGATATATAAGGAAATAATGGATATTATAATGCTTATTTTATATAAGAAGCATGGTAGGCATGATCATTATATTATATATAAAGGATCATGGTAGTAGGTTTTGCTTTAAATGAATTTGGGGTTAAATTGAGTTTTATATCTGTCATGATTTACTTCATCAGCCACCAGTTTTGTTCTTGTAACAAGTTTGTTTTTCCCACATAGTAGCTATTTATGGTTTGATTTCCTTATGCTTGTAAAGCAAAATATAATTACCTTCCAAGAAGGTAACATCTGTTCCAAGTTCTCATCATGTTAACTGTTTTTTAAGTGGGAAAAAATTTAAAAAATGTTTCAGTTATTGCATTTGCTTAGATGTTGAAGCACATTTATTTTTCAAAGCTTAGAATCAAATTTACTGTAAATTATTATTGCATGTGAACTTAATAAAAATTTTTAAGAGTGTTATTAATGAATGAATTGCTCCTGGAACAAATTTTTTTAATGTATCAAAGCCAAATTTGTATTGATAAAATAAAAAGAATTTTTTCACAAGTTTCAGGACCATGAAGGAAATAACTGAAACATTTAATTTTAGTTACACATGCTTGTTTTTTGAACTCTACATTGTTTTGCTGTTTTTAGATGTGACAAATGCTTTAATCAAGTTACTTGCCAAAGTGATGGCAATTTATTAATTTTGGGTTTGATGAAGTTTATTATCTAGCCTAAAATAAATGCTTAATGTGGAAATAGGATGTAGAGTTCGTGTTTCAGTTTTCTTCTACTGTGCGAGTAATAAAATCGATTTAGATCTTTAGTGATGAGTTATGCAACCCTGATAAGATCCAGTAATCAATATTGGAAACGTTTCAAATTGTTTTTTCCCCCTTGTTACCAATCTCTCCTTCTGCCCTCTTTACAATAAAGTTACAAAATGATTTTGAATGGGGCAGTGATGGAATAGCTGTGCCACATAGTGCCAAATTGATAACACAGCGCCATTTTAGCGATTTCGTGCAAACCTTTGCCAAAAGCAACTTTTTCGAGTCATTTCAGGCATAATCGGAGGCGGGTTCTTTACCTTAGCCATATGAGCAATCTGTCATATTGGCCATATTGAAAAAAGTACAGGGGGGGGGCCCCTTCAAACAAAACCAGCACGTTTTTACACGTTGTTTCATTGCAATATATCAGTACATTAACCTAAACGGTTGTTCAATAGATAATGAATTCAAAATGGAACATAGAAACATCAAAAAATTTGATATCGAAATTTTTTTTGAACATCGATACATGGGCTACCATCGATACTATTGCTAGGCACTAGCGTATGAAATTTAATATAACTTACAGCACACTGTACAAGTATGTACAATATACAGTGCATTATTTCACGTCTTTTTCCTCAACTTTCCATCCATTTTTCCATTGTAAAAAGCAAATTCGTAAGTCAAATCCCGAAAACAAGTTGTCACTGGCCTGTGTAAACTGTCACTGTGTTCATGCCAAGTGCATCTTGAAAATCGTCCAAGAATGTTTTATAAAGATAGCTAATATGGTTACAATGCATATCGATTATTACATGTACTGTATCGTTTCGAAAAATAAAAAATGAACATGAGGCGGATGAAGACTATGGATGACGAGCATGAAAATTTTCACCAAGTTTTTGGAAAGTCAGATGAAGTTATGTTTGACGGCTTTTTCACACCATGCTATTTAATTTAATTTCTTCCTGTTACAAAAATCGCCAATTTTTTCTGCTACAGACTGCCACAAAATGTTAGTTTTTCCTGTTACAAAAGGTGCTACAAATTATTAGGCCATTCCGGGGGGGGGGCGCCCAGCCTTAAGAAATTTTGGTTTCATTAAATATTAAATTTAATCTCCATGAAATTTAGTATTTTTATTTTTGTGATCATAAATAGGTTCTCTGAAAACAGGGTGGCGACAAAACCTGGAAGTCAGGGAATATTACAGATCTGGAAAAAAACTGGGAATTGTCAGGGAATTTTATAAAAATAGCCCTAATGTCAGGGAAATTGGAACTTTACATATAGTTGCCGTTTCACGAGAAATATTTCGTGGAAGAATTGATTGAATCGGGACCGTTGCCATTGAGGAACAAAGACGTTATTGGTTGCCACTTCTAAGACATATCTATGTCATCAAGGAGACAATTGGCGTATTCGAAAGTAGATTATCCAGGTTAATTAGGTTATATTTCCAGCCGAAAGTAATCCAAAGTAGGGGTAGCTGATATTTACAAATTTTCGCATTCATCAAAGCAACATTCAAATTCACATATCAGCAATTACCGCAAGTTACATTCATGTTATTTATAATTCTTTTTTTTACAATCGAGGAATAGATACAATATTTTGGTTCAACATTTTTAATGCAAATAGCCTAATTTCATTATTTTAATGAAACTTCGTTAGCTTTTAAAATTTTAAATAACTTTTCTGATCTGCTTTGTAATTTTCCTTTGCGCAGATTATTTGTAATTGAAAAGCTGCCATGTTATAATTAGTAACATGGCTATTTATTTATCGGAGCGCGCATGCAGATATTCTACCGTAAATCTTCTACTATAATGCGAATAATTTTGGCCTAAAAAGCACCTAAAGTTGTTGGATCGTATTATACAAAAGGCTGACTCAACTGACTGCAGCCGGAGGAAGTTTTGTCCTGACGAAATTACCGCCTAATGTACATTTTTTATTTGAATTTCTCGTCACCAACATCTAATAAGAAAATAACTTCTCAAAGATCGCTACTTCCAAACTGCCTCGAACCAAAGCCTACAAGATATAGATAGCTTATGCAGTCAAGTTATGAAAAAAGTTAAAACTGAATAAAGAAATAACTGAGCAAACTGCCAGGAATGCTGACCACTGGAATAACCCTGCTTCACGAGAATGCCGTGCCTCGTATGGCCAACAGGACAACTAAGCAACTGATGAGGATGCGATGGAATGTCCTAGAGCATCCTTCCTACAGTCCTGACATGGCACCATGTGAATTTAATGTTTTCCAACTGTTGAAAGGACATTGTTTCACATTGGACACTGAGGTCCAACAAGAGGTTACTGCTTTATTGCATCAGCAGCCAAGAGAATTTTTTGAGAAGGGAATCCATCAACTCATGGATAGATGGGATGCTTGTCTTTGTGACTGTAGTCAGTGTGTGTTTTTTTGTCTGTTTTATTGGTATGGGAATTATTGAGACCGTGGTTTTAAGTAAATCGTATAATAGATGCAAATAGGGAGTTTTTTTATGGGTACTGCTCCATGCTCTAGGTCCGTTAAGGCTAAGGCCCTAATGTGTTAAGTGTGTAAGTCTTGTAAGATTCCGTTTAAGCTAAGTTTATGGTAATAGTTTGAAATCAGTTTTAAAATATTCATTGTTGTAAGCTTTTGGATGCTGCAACAATGCAGTGTCTGTCGTGCATAAGAGCTTTAAGTGTGAGATTCAAGGAATCTCAGAAGTTATTATAATGAGCTGTCGTCATGTGTAAAAAAAGAAATGGAATTTGGAAGAAAGAGAGGATCGGCACGATGTTGTTGCTGCAAGTTGTAATCTACTGTAATCAATATGTTTTAAGATACTGACAGTAGAACACAAAGATTCAGGATGGAGTACATTTCATGGCGTGATGTTGCTGTTAGCAAAATTATTAATGCAAAATTCGCATTAATGATTGCCTTATCACTGACGAGAACGAGTCACCGCCATTGAGCCATGTTCCAAATTCGTGTCTGCCTGCAAAATTGAGAAAACGTCCCCAATGCGATGGCATCTTGGTGAGAATGTTCCATTTTATTTGTTGCTTAGTTTGACTATTAATGTGGAAAACTGAATAGGTTAAATTAAAGTTATACAGTTGTGACTACAAAATTGTTCGAATGCCGCTCATCTGTGATAATTTGTCGATCTGCCCACGCATAGAGTAAAGATTCCGGCAGACGAATACAGTTGACACACTTTGCTCTGTATGAGCGTGCCGTGTTTTTGCGTTTTGTAAAAAAAATAAGAATTAAAAGACAATAGACTGTCTTTGAGTAGCCTATGTGCGAATTAAGAAGTGTTAGATATGTTAATTTGCAAGCTATTTAATGTACACTAAAGTAATAATTTTAGTATTAGTGGGCGTATAAGTTGCACGTTGTCTGCCGCTCTCTCGGGCTGATCGCTAGGACAATGGGTGTTACTTAAAAAGGGGGGTTACAGCCTTCTTCCTCCTGGTGCTCTCCTTGGGTGCAGTAAAATGTAAATCTGCAATCGGGGAAGCTAAACACTAAAAAAAGGAGGGCATGACACGTTAAGGCCAATTGCACCCGCACTTTGAAGCTACGTTATAGCGAATGGCTGTTCTCACTCGCAGTGAGAAATAGAGCAGAACTGAACTCAACTAATATGCACCTGAGACATTAGTAAATAAACAATACATTAGTCAAAGCTTAGTTTTCAATAAGATAATTACCAAGAGCTCACCAGTGACTATATGTTGCTAAGAATGGTACAGAGGTACCTGGTAATGGTTAAATTAAGCCAGTAAAGGCAGAAAAAGGGGAAGGTGTATCAGAGGGAAGCTGGGTATCATTAATTGTTTTTAAGTCTCCTTTTGTTATTATAATTGGGGTATCCTTTATAATTGTATTCTTGTTTTTTTTGAAATGTTGAATAGTAATAACTATACCAGTGTTGCACCTTGTCTTTTTTCAATACGCCCTGCCCTTTCTGAGCGCTTCCTGGCCTTTTTCATTGGATTTATTTAAACTAACCATTATAATGTGCGCTTATGTATCAGACTTGCCCTACTTTCTGACCAAATGTGCCCTAATGATTGTTCATTTCCCTTCCCTGCCATTTTGCTAGATGCAACCCTGTACACCACCTAGTAACAACCCAGCTCTGTAGGCCTTTGCTTTTACATCAATTCCTTGCGAGTCCAAAAACCCCTGCACCCCACTACTTGGGAGTTGCCACTAGCTCTGTGTCGCATCACCCTCCCACGCACGTGGGCGATTGCACACCTTAACACCCACAATGTTTATCAGTGATGGCTACAGAAACAAAGGGGAGCATGGCGTGCTCGAAGGCATGGGGGACTGAATGCAGCTAAAATCTAGCTTTAAAGTTAATAAAAATACCGGGTGTCCCAAAAATGACCGATGGATTTTGAAAATCAATAAAAAAAAAACAAAAAAAAAATGAATGCGATGTATATATATCGTTTGCAGCCTTATGCTTAGGAAATCGAGGAATTTTATTCCACCAAATTTCAAATTTAGTTAACATTTTCACCCACATGTGGCGCTGCAGGCGATCTGTAACTAAAGCACTAGATAATACAAGTAGCGCAAACCTTTTACAAGGCATTTACCGACAATACTAACTGCTGATTGGTTAGTTCTAATCACGTGGGTTGGCTGCCGACATCTTGGACCTAGAGATTTCATTGATTAGCATTGCTCTTAGTGTACTATCTTTAATTTTATTTATTAATTTATTTATTTTATTACGTTTGACTGTTTATAACTTGTCTATATAATTTTATGTATATTATTTATCCACATTAGTTTGTATTGTGGGTTGAATAGTTTCCTATTATTTTGTTATTTTTTATTTATTTTTATTTCAAGTTTGTTGTATCTAATTTTATCTAATTTATTTTATTTTTGGCTTTTACTTTTATTTTATTTGATATATTTATTTAATTTATTTATTTTATATTATTCATTTAATATATTCATTCTGATTTATTTTGTATTCATTTTATTTCATTTCATCTTAAAGATTTATTTTATTTGCTCATTAATATTTTTAGACCTTTACCCAATCCAAATTCTTGGAATTTAAACGGTTAAATCAGATTGACTTTCGTTATATTTTGTATTTTGATTCTGATTCTTTGTCGAAAAATGTTATATCCAACAATTTCTCTGAAGATGTAGGTTTTACGAATCGCATCAGCTAAAATAATTCAAGTTTTCTCATATTGCTAAACTAGAAATGTATTACCCTCCTTTATATTTATCAGTAAAGCTAGGCCCATAACATAGATTTATTGTATTTGTTGCTCGTGTTTTAGGAGGAAAAAAAAACAGTTTCTAATAAAATGATTGAAAATCAAGTTGTTTTAAGTACTTATTTACAGATTTTTAAATTATTGACAAAAATAATTTTCGAATATGCCAATGCTAACCATTATTAATTCACAGAAATTAACTCGTGTTCATTTAAAAATATTTCATCTCTAAATGAACTCTTTCAAACAGTAACGAAAAATTTCATTGTGATAAAATGACAGTTTTATTTAAAAAGGCATGAAATTAAATTTATAAGAATTATTCATTTTATATTGTTAAAAACTTTAAAAATCATAAAGTTTTTCAGTCGTAAATAATTAGTGATGATGTCCGAAAGAATGAAAGTTAACGTTAATTAATTAATAAAAACAATTGTATTGTAAAATGGACGTTTATTTGATAAATTATTATTTATAAGAATAATTAAACAGATTAAAAAATTAATATAGCACATATGTTTACTCATACCCTTCATAAATTCATGTCCTGTACTTATATATAAGTGTATATCAACAGTAATAAGAGAAGGTTTTCTCAGCTATTTTTCAAATAGTATTATATAAATATAGAATTTTTGCAGATCTAACTAAATAAAAAGTGTAGGTTTAAAATTTAGTTAGGTTAATGTTTAAAGAGTAAAAATTGCGAACGAAGTGCATTTCTAGCCTTGTTTTGTATTAGACCTCTGCTGGGTGTAGGTCCAAAATGGCGACTTCCGGTCAGTTTGCGCTACTTGTATTATCTAGTGCTTTATCTGTAACAGGTATAGTTAAAACTGGTTTTTCGAAATTCCACGTGACATGTTTGAACGGATGTCTGCAAATTTTTGCCTGAGACTGCGACACGTTGTTTAGTTTTTTGCAACAGTCCTTGCAACATTTTCATATCGGTTTTTATTTTTTCATAGTTTTCAGCGCCACATGTGGGTGAAAATGTTAACTAAATTTGAAATTTGGTGGGATAAAATTCCCTGATTTCCTAAGCATACTGCTGCAAACAATACATATCTATCTCATTCAGTTTTTTTTTGTTTTTTTTTTATTGATTTTCAAAATCCATCAGTCATTTTTGGGACGTTCAGTGACCTACATTTATATTTTTAAGGCATAATGCTAACTTCGGAATCTGTTTGCGATTAAGGCTTTATAATTTCTTCTGGGCTAATCTCTTCCTTAATTTGTGATGCCAAATTAAAGGCACTATTGAAGGCAAATTAAAGGAAAAGATATAGTTTTTTAAAGTATATTTTTCAACAATTTATGCACTATTTTTGCCAGATAAAATTGCAAATAATGATTGCATTAAGATTTTTAAACTGTATACCTCATACAGTTGATCTGTATTATCCCTCAACATTTTATTAATGCTAATTTAAACATGAAAGTTTGAGGAATAATTCTTCTCGCGGACGAAGCAGTTTGTTTTGACAGTATAGAGACCACATTTCGATTTCAAACTTGGTTTATCTCAGTTCCTTTTTGCACTTTACTTTTGTTACAGCTAAATCAAAAGCTGACTAATACATTAATTACTCACATACCATTAACTGTCCCAGTAAAAATCAGGAGCCAAGTTGACCTGATTTAATCCTACCTACTTGGATTTACAATCCCTTTACCCAACTTATTCCCATTTCTTATGCTTATTAAAAGTTTAGTGTAGCTTATAGATTTTCTTTAATTAAGAATCTAACAGCAAGAAATCGGATCAAAATTAGTCCGTGGCTTTATTTTTCTTTTCTTATGGCGTAAAACTAAATAAACCTTTTCAGCTAATTCAAAAAAATACAAATAGTCTTCAGATTACAATCGTTTCTTGTTTTCTTTTTTCAATTAATCTTGACATCGACAGGAATCTTCAGTGTGGTATAACCTCTCGTCTAGTCTTCTCACAGGTGTTTCTGAAGAGTTGCTCGCTGAAGTTTTTCATTCTGAACGTCGAACCCTTTTGCCAACGGGTGATCGAAAGAAAATAAAAAAATTAAGATAAAAAATAATTAATTAAAAGATCAAACTATCAAAATATGCACACTTTTAAGTGTTCAATGAAATTCTCAAAAATTATTTGAAGATAAAGGCATTCTTATTCCAAAGCTTGTTAAAAACACACGAATTATGGGGCTTCAGCTATTTTAGTTCAGCAGAACACACTCGTCTAATTCATAAAAGGACGCTATTATCTAAATCTTCTTGGAAAGTATTCAGTTATTTCCAGTTAATTCCTTAAGAACAAAGTTATCTGGGCTATCGCACTATATATCTCCGGTGGTTAGGGCTACCAATAATATCAATACTTTTAACTCAACGCACGAGCTTCCGACAGGTTTTTTTGTGGCTTGATGGGAGGACAGGTAAGTTTTGGGGGAGCGGGGGGAAAAGAACAGGTAAAATTTAGTGTGGTTAGTGGGTAGGCCTGCCGAGGGCAAATTATCTTATCTCACTTTCGTGCAGTAGGCGCTTTCTAATGTTGTCTTTCGGATGGTGTTGTCCTCTGAAGCTTGGAACATTCTAGTGGCAAATTCGGCGCAAGCTCTGGCGTTCCAATGTGGTTAGCCCTGACGAGGTGTCCTGCAGACAGCGTATTTTCTGCATAACTATCGCCATAAACATGCATAATTCAGGCCTCGAAGTCCTCCTATTTTTCCTATATTTCCTATATTATGAAGAAATCGTTCAAAAATGTCCTATATATCTCCTATATTTCGTGTCCTCCTATAAATAGTATGCTACTGCATTAGAAACATTACCAATATGTCTATTCATCCAAAATTCAATCAACGGAGAAACTGCAGCGGGAAAAAAAAACTCCCTTGCATTTGAATCGCTAATTTTCAAAAAGACCGCCCTTTTATTGTGGACATATGCCTTTAAGGGCGTATGTCCACGTGCATAAATATTCATGATTAGCACCGGAAGTATTGTGTGTAATTCAGTGGCGGCAGCTAGGTGGCGATCCCAGTATTCAGTACGGGATTAGCCTGGCATATAAAAGCTAGGACGATTAATCGTCCTAAAAGTACTTATGTACTTTTACGTACTGCATGGTTTCTTAATTGAAGAGGTTATGCCACTTGTAACTGTTCCAACGCTTTCGGCGCGTCCTGGAAGTAGATGGCACTTTGAACAATCTATGCTCCATTTATGTTTATAACTAGTTGGATTTTATGTTGAAGTCTGTTGTATATCTGATTATTTAGAGCAGACTTTGACGTTTTGCCATCTGGTGGTCAAAATAACAGCTGGATCGCGTTTAAATGGGAGTGTCAGTTAATATCGCAAATATATCACAACCCGCACTATTGCATCGCCATGAATTTCGTGGCCAGTTACTCGAAAGAAAGTAATCATGAGTAAAGTTTTCCCGTGAGAAAAGTAAAATGACGAGGGAGCATGGCACCCTCTTTAAACAATATTTAATTTTGCGAGGTGGCACTATTTTAGCGCATTTTTCTGTAGCCAAATTTAGCTGATAAATGTACACTAAGCCAATAGGCAATGCTGCTGCTGCCCAAAAGTACTCATGTCCGTTGTATTATGTATAATAAGTGATGTAGATGTTCACATAATGCTAATAATTTGTTTTTATAAACGGGACTATCATATGTTTATTGATATTTGCTCCAAGTTAGCGTTTTCGACGAATTTCAGCGGTTTTTGGTGCGTTTTAGCAACACCGTTAGTGCGATCTAAAAATTTGAGTTGACAATATTGGAATAACTATCAACAAAATCACGTGACGTGCTCATGGCATTGCATTAGCGGCATTAGTAAAAAGTAAGGACATGTTTCTTGTTAGATTAATGCAGCGTACATTGGCTACAGCAAAACACAAAATACCATAATTATTCTACTATAATGCGAAAAATGTTGACCTGAAAAAGCACCCAAAATAGTGCAAGACAGAATAATTAGCACAACGACTGGGGAGGGGGGTTGGGGGTAAAACAAACTTCGATCTGACGAATTCAAACGAAACTAGCATATAATACACTGTAATGTACCAATGTATTC
>JAHWFO010041761.1:62134-75207 GCA_023313115.1 Rhysida immarginata | reverse complement strand
TGCTCGCTGTAAGATCGAATCTGCAACTGCTGGTTGGATGATTGAGCAGGCAACTGCTCGCTGTAAGATCGAATCGTCAACTGCTTGTAATTCTCGTTCGAGCTGTCCTCAACAATTGCATACGCGTTTCGCGCACTCAACAATAAGCTCGCTTCAAGCAAATATTGACGCTCTATCTAAAGATAAAAATGAATTTTCTGGCTGAAATTTAATGAGTAGAAAGCTCAACAATCCAAACATTCTCCGAATCACAAATGAGGTGTTGGAGGGGGGAGGAACTCAAGACTGAAAACTTCTCATTAAAGTTAAAGCACCAAAAATTTTTTTGCTCTCAATTTTTGGGTGCTACACTTTTAAATAGTGATCTTTTTTTATACACTTATTAAAAGTTTCATGCTAACCGTAAATTGAATCGCCTATCTTTAATATCTATCTATAAAATCGTCACAATTTGGTGAAACAAGCAATAGGGCCATGTGATCAGCCACCGCCGGAAAAAAATTAAGAAAGAAATAACATTCATTCATATAATTAATTGTCCATATCACCCATGTAGCGTGCACAAAAATTTTAAATATTTACGGACGCAGGAAAAAAAACAAAAAACAAAAGTCGAGTGCTAAAACATCGACAGAATGTTTAAGACTCGAGGAAGTTGCTTATTTTCATATTTGCTGAATAAACTGTAGTTTTAATTAAAATTCCTCAATAAATTATATGCACAGTTTTGAGCATTTTTGATGATTTAGTGCATTTTCACTATACTGTTAAGCCTGATCGCCGACAATGTGTACATTCCGATAGGCCTAATTTGCCGATGAATTTTCTACACTTTTTTAACACAGATCCTAATTGAATTTTCCTGCGATTTCTAACACTTCTGCTGAAGTAAAAATAATACACAGTTATAAATGAATGTGTGTGATAATTCTAGAAACATCGGAAGGAAAATTAATTTTGACAGTGGCTAAACAAACTTGAACGATCTTGAAGTTATGAAATATTTGGTAAAAAAAACAAAAATCAAAAATGATCGGGAAAAAATCGTAATAAAATCGTAATCGGGACATTAATAAATAAGATTTTATTACAATAATGATTTTAATTGTATAAATGTGAAAATAACAGTCGTCAGAACACTTATAATTACACACGTATTGTATAACTTTTCCCAAGGAAAAAGACCACGAATCCGGGAGGCTTTTGGTCCCGAGCATTCCGGATACGTGGTCCCGCACTGTATTTTACTGCATTCTTTAAAAGCAAGTTCTTAAAAACAGATGAAAATCATTAAGGATAGTTTTAATTTGATGACTTAATCCGATATTTCACCCATCATTTTTCATCACCATCCAGTGTTTTCTTCTGGACTCGGGTGATCTTTGTCATCTCTAATCTATAATGGCAACATGAATATTGTCCTTTCTTTTTTCTTCTGAACATGCATAGGAGTAAACGAGTTTGGAGATTTGTAAAAATAAAAATAATAATTTAAAAAAAAATAAAATAAAACTTAGCTCGCTACCTGTAGTAGAATAAGATAGCTTCAGAAATTACAAATTACATTGTGAGGTTTGAAATTTGTTATAGTATTCCTCTGTTATACTAGATGATGTGACTAATACAGTATAACCCTGTTAATATGATCCCCTTTAATGCATTTTCCTCAGGTTGTTTTTTTTCCTGGTCCCGGATTTTTTGTATGTAAATTTGACCCGTTAATATGATCTTGTTTTCAATCCAATCCTTGTTAATAAGATTCAGAAATTCAGTAACAAATCTGATTGGCTCTGCAGCCAGAGATAGATAATGAACACGCATGGAAACGTGATGTACCACACAGAGCTCATGATTCTATTGCCTTATAAATGTTAGAAATTTACCATGCCTTTATTTCAACAATTGGCGTGTATGGGTGAGGTCTTGATCAAGGAATATCCATTCGCTGAAAACTAGTTTCCGTAAAAGAACTCTGTAAGATTATTTATTTATTTATTTATTTGTTTAAACAAGGTTAGATGAACATGACAAGGCTGCACAGAGATCCTTGACACACACACACCCACACAAACCTTCTACCTTTGCTTTAGTATTACATCGGTCTCCATTTTCTTCCGGTCTGGATGCATTCAAAAAAAGATGTTATTTCCGCAATCTCGACACCAGGTAATAATATTTTGCTGTTAATTACAAAAGTGGTAAAGATTCGTTTTGTGAATTACAGTTAGACAAATGTTTTACTGGTAAGTTTGCCGATTTCGTAAACAAACGATACTCTTGAATTCAGACCCAAGGTTGTAAGCCTTTAAACTTTTTTTCCAATCTCCCGGTTCCCGACTATCAGGGAGCGGTAGTTTGACTAGTGTGAAGTCTGTTTCTGGTTATCGGAGACACAAATTAATCAATCGCCACCAGCACGTTGTCGGAGTCTGACGTGGCATTTTCGAACAGTATTTTCGCGAAACGAAGAAAATCTGCTGTGATCAAGTTTATAGTGGAGAATTTATATTCAGTCATGTCACACAGGATAAGAGGGAAGTGCAAATTTCAACTGGCGTGGATGTAAAACTTTCCATGGTGTTGTGAAGTTGCAAATAACCAATATTGTAAGGTATGTAAATCTAACCTATATAGACTGTATGGGATGCCAAGCCCTAATACATCAAAAAGAAAAGAAGCATAAGGGTAATATGACATCGATTACGTGTAGCCAAAGGATAAATTCCGTTTTTCTGAAAGAATCGGAAAAATCATCTTGTTCCACATCTTAAGCCCCGACTCGTCCTATAACTTGATTTATCTTCATTAATGAAACAGACAGACTATACAGATCCTATTGGCAATCCTGCAAACTCTATTCCCTTAGAACAAGCCTGTTCATCCTCCCCTAAAGCAGAGTCAACTAGTTCAATTTAAAGACAGTGTAACAAGAGCAGAAATTTTCTAGTGTTTTAATTTGGTGCTAAATCACTCGTCATTTAGAGGAGCTGCAAACAGATTGGAGACCATAAAACTGATGGCTCTGGGATGTGAAATTATCCAAAAAATGCAACTGCGGAAGGCCAAGATTGGATACATTATAGCATATGGTTTGTCTCCATTTCTTCAGAACTGTCTCAAGAAAAAAACTGGACAAATCTGTTATATTTGTAGTTAGCTTTGATGAAAGCATGAATAAAGTGGCACAAAAGCAGCGGATGGACATACATGTCAGATACTGGGACATTGAAAAAGTAGTCTCGTCAAGATATCGGACCTCCGTATTTTTAAATCATTGCACTGCTGAAGATCTTCTGGATGGACTGAAATCTGGTCTTAGTGATAGTGACTTAAAGAAAATTTTGCAAATTTCAATGGATGGGCGTAATGTCAACAAAAAACTAAGATGTTAAGCAACACTGCATTGATGCCCCTTCGATGCTAATAATTGGATCATGTGGGCTCCACACAATTCCCAATGCCTTCAAGAGTGGAATGAACGAAACTGGATGGTCCATAGTACCATTTCAGCAAGCGTTATAGAACCTTTTTAAGAATGTTCCAGCTTGACGAGGCCTATATACCGACATCACTGGATGCGACGAGTTTCCGAAAAAATTTGGGGCAACTCGACGGCTTGAAAATTAAGAGGTAGCTACACAAGCTTTGAAGATTCTCCCACATCTTGAGAAATGTATTGAAATTATAGAGTCGGAAAAATAAAAAGAAAAAAAACTAGATAGTTATAGCTATGATTTAGTCACAAAATCGGAGACAAACTTTTGGAAGCCAGGTTTGACGTTCCTTTTTTCAATGGCTTCAGAATTAGAATCTTTAAGGAGGTTTCAAACAGATTCACCTCTTGTTCCATGCCTTTAACAAGAACTATCTGTAATGTTAAAAAACAATATGGAACTTTATATAAAAAGTCATTGCCAAAAGTACAAATCTCTGTAAAGTATATACAACTAAGAAGAATATAAGTGATGTATAACAGTTAAGATAGAGAATAATAAGAGAAACATCACAAAAATAACACACAAAAAAAAGAAATATATATATGAGGCCTTTTGGTCTTTATCAATGACCTCGTTGTGCTAGAATATTTTGCATTCCCTGAAACCATTAAAGGTTTTAGATTGGGGCAGTTACCATCTGTTGCAAGGAAATGAATAAAGGGTTCGAATACAGTGGATAATGGAATGTTGTGTTATTAGGAAGTGCACTGATTTCATTTGCAAAATAATAGCAACATCTTTCGAAGGCACGTATGATTCCTCAGAATCAAGGGAATTTTGATGTGCTTTAGCCTTTAGAGCCTCTGCATGCATTAGACCTTTGGTGCTCTAAAATTCTGTCAATCTGTAGGGAAATGCAACACACTTGGCCCCAGGCCTTGCTGCCATTGCCACCAACGGCTCCAGTCTCCCTGTAGATTTCACAGAACATTCCCATCCCTTTGGAACCATCTTGTAAAGACACACCTTCGGTTTTCAGCCATGGGTTTCCTTTTCCCCAAATTTTCTGAAAGCCTACTTTATGCTTTGAAGCTCTTAAGAAATGAACAGTAGTAGAGCAGTTCCTTTGTTGTGGCTCTGGATCACTTTGAGGCTCGGAACTTAAAGCATTTGATGTGGTGGTTACTGCTACACTTCTTGAACCTTCTGCTAAGGCCACAGCCATACTGCTTTCTGGAGTGTCCTTTTCTTCTGCTGTATTCTCTTCTGCATATCTGATAAAAAAAAAAAAAAAGAATTAAAATACGTTGTTCAGTATTCTTTCTTAAAACATGTACTGGAAATAGTGTTAAGAGCTTGCATAATTTTTATTTTATTACGTTTACCCTTTTGTTATGCCATCTTAATATACTGATAAGTGAAATATTAAAAAAAAAATAATCTAATTTCCTCCTGTAAAGCATTTGTTTCATTTTCATTAGATGTGGGTAGACACATTGTTTTCTTATGAAAAGCAACATTTCGGAAGGGGAAATTCACATGCATTGATCTCAGGTTTTAGTACTGGCAGAGTCCGATTGCTTATGCCACATTTTGGCAGAGATTAGTTCCACTTTTCGCCGCCATCTTTGGAGCAATTTGAAGGCGGCGAAAAGTGGAACTAATCTCTATTGTTAGTGTAGGTGCCATTACTGTGGTTGGCAGAACAACATCGCCAGCGAAAGCGCCATTACTATATATCTGCTTTGTTGCCAACTGAAAAAGCACCCCCTCCCCTCACCAACATCGTGCTTGTAGTCTGAAATTTATTAAGCGACCTCTCCCAAATTTAGATGGTTTTTAATAAATGCGGTATATAATTTCATGAATACCTCTAAACAATCATTCTGGTATCACTGAAACGACTGTAACATGGTTGAATATTGACATCTTTTATGTATCAACAACCTTGATATAAAAGAAGACCAGGATTTTTACATGAGAAAAACATTCTAAGACTCAGAAAGATAAAAACACACCTGTGAAAGGTCAGTGGTGAACCTTTAATATATCTATTACTACAATTTAAAGCTAGACAAGAAATCGGCATTGAGTTTTACTGTGTTTGGCTACACAAACTTCAAATGTAAACATACGATGAAGGCCATTTTTTTGCCAACCAAAGCAATGGCTGATAGGCTTTCAAATGGGGATGCGTTGGTAGCGCTGAAAGCAGCTTATGAGCGACCTTCTCATTTCATTTCGTTGGATCGCGTACAATATTTGACAAGAGGCAAACGACAATAATAGAAGGACAAAAGATAGACTAACTGAATAATAAAAGGGTAAATGTTAAGGATAAATCTTAAGAGATTTGTCAATTTAAACCTACCTTTTCCACAAAGTGTTTATACTTTCGCAGCTGCTTGCAGCAGCAGCCAATTCCTTGGTCCTCTTCTTCACCCGTTGATTTCCCGACATCGATAATGATCCGATAATTAGTAGATCGAATAAAATTTTGTACTGCTTTGTAGTGTAATAGCAAACAGGAAACAAAGAGCGATTTCTTCTGTTGGATCTCGTTACAGTGACACAGAACCATAGGGTAACGGAGCTTTTCAATGCTCTGTACTGGAAGTATTAACCACGTGGCTGCGAACGACAGGAAACACGTGATCTTTGCGCACGGCTCTAGAGGAGGGAGGCGTTTAAGTAAAGAAATGTTTGTACAGATTAGTACCTATTACTGATTACTGTTTTAAAAACTGCCGGGCGCAGCGCCAGGCTAAAAATGCCTAGAAAAATCACTAGGCTATAGTTTATACCTTGCCATGGTCAGGTCCTCCAGTATCACTGAAAATGGGAGTCTTGCAGCTTCTTGCAATTTTTGATTATGTCTCTTAATATCAGTGATAGCAGGTGTCCCATCACTTTGATCATTTGGCTTAGTTATTAAGAAGACTTATTGTAATGTATATGATTAGATAAATTACGCTACATATATAGAGATAAGTAATAAAAATTGCAGAAAAGTGATTGACCTAAAGAAACCACGTAAGCTTATGGCTTCCTGCTATTGTTTTTTTTTGTTTGCTCTATTAGTTACGTGACATTAAAATACAGGGGGTTGATAGAAAGTCGGGAAATTCTAGAGCGAATCGACAGCCAAAAAAGTTTGAGGATCCCTGTTCTAAGTGATTTGAAACGTTCTGTCACATTTCAGCATGTCTAGTGGCATCAGTTATTGGTTACCAGATGTCCAGTATATTGAAAACTGCTTCTGATGTGTGATGGCAGTGCAAATATCCCTCCTTATTGTTAATCAGTTAATTGTTTATTAACGTAAGAAATTACGCAGAAATTAACTTAAGAACTCCACTGCCATTGCTATCCCAGAAGCCATTGCCAACTATGGCGTCGGGCCCTGCATAATCATGTGATCGGACGAAAACTTGAAGAGATCAATTGAATTTCACACTGAAGCTCTTTACAAAAGCGACAAAAACGGGTAATTTGCTTTTACAGTGATAATTTTTTTTACTTGAAAGGAAACTGACACCAAAAATCGCCTATCAGTTTTATTATTTTATAACGTAAAGGATCATCAACTAACTCTAATTCAACTTGTAAAATTTTTATAACTTAAGTAGTTTTTTAAATTGCAGTGGCTACATACAGTGCAACCTTGTACGTCTTCCGTTCAATACAAAGGAAGTGGCCAGCTGTACTGCCATCTACCAACAGAATCAGATGCCAAAACTAACTCAAATATCGAAGCAAGCAACATGGCGGATTCCCATCGCATAGTGGAGAAATGGAACGATTTAACAATTTTATCTTAGCTTCGAGCAGCTAATATGGGATAGAATGAATATTGTTAACGGCGCCGATCATCTGCAAGTCAAGAAAAGCTACATTTCCTTCAAATTTACTAGATCTGTATCGGTCACAACGCGTAGATGTCCCTCCCCCCTCAAGTATTCTCTTCTCCTGTTAACTAAAGTTAGCTCTGATTGCTTCGCTGTCTTCATTTTGACTCTATTGCAATTTATTTCATGTAATAGATGGAGGTTCTTCCGTTTCTGATGTAATTTTAGTGAAATAATTCAGGGCCCCTATCAATTTTTTGAGCTGCAGATAACATCCTTGATTTTTTTTATTCTAAACTAGCTGATAGACCTGGCATTGCTCGGGCTCTTTTAAGATGAAAGTTTGCAATATCTGAATGGGAATATACAGTAAAAATTAACATGTTAAAACAGTAAAACTTCATATAGAAAAACCGAAAAAATTTTTTAAAATGTTCCTAATAGATGGCCCTCTAACAGTTCTCCCCGGTTCGTGTTGGAATGTTGTGTATAGACCTTGCCTGACGAAAAAATGACCACAAGAGGGAGACTTCCAAAAAAGACTTAGTTTTACCAGATACTCAGCATCAGCATAGCGTCCGAGCGAATTCGAGAGTGACTAAATTTAAGAAATGCCAAATAGTTGTGCAACAGTGCATTAGAAAAATTAATGGGAAAAATACGGCATGGGAAAATTAATCAGCCGATTCTTTTCTGTATTTTCTACCTCTTTATGAAACGGAAGACGATAGATCAATTTGTTACTTCCTTGGTTAACAAATGTTGCACAAACTGTTCTAATACAAATTTTCTGTCTGAGATTCGGTTCTTTCAATTTTCACGAGATTCACAACGCCAGCATGCATGGATCAATGCCGTAGATCAAAATAACTGGGTGCAAATTATTTATTTACTAGAATTCCATCCGTCACATGATGGGTATCAACCGTACAGGTTGAAGGGTAAAGAAACGAAAGTGGAGCATCAATGGTTTTCAAAAGTTAATATTCTGCAACAATATACTGTTATCTGCATAAAACATTTTTCAGTTTATTTAATTCACAACAGTGACTATTATCTTACCACAACCATCCCTGGCTTTGGACTGACCAAGAGAATTATTTTTTTTCCAGTTTATTTAATTAATAACAATGACTGAGTACTGTCTTAAACCGCAACATTCTCTGGATTCGGACGGATTGTTGTAACTTTCTTTGTTGGCCTCGGATGGACTGACGGGCGGATAAGATAATTTTTTTTTTTTTTTTTTTTTTTTTTTTTTAGGCTAGCAATAAGAGCACTCCCTTCCCTTGAAAGAAAGAGCGCTTGAGAAAAAAAATTTTTTCTCCCTCTCAAGAGGAAAAATAAAAAAAATAAAAAAGAGAAGATTTTATTCTAGTGATCTAATGATATATTTTCTATGTAATAAAAATATTCATTCCATCTTAGAATAATTTCTATTATCCATTTTAAACTTAAGAGAGAAGATTATTTTCTCTATTTTTAGCTCCACAAGCCAATAATAAAGGCTTGAATAATTGAAGGAAGACTGAGGAAGATAATTCATCATCCAAATTTCACCACAAAAAGTAAGGCATAAATGGCTAGATGTTCTGTACAGTCATTCATTAAGTGGCCTACCCCTGCCAAAGGAATTTGCCAAAAAATTTTCAGAAACCCAAAATATAAAAATATAAAATGCATTATCGAGTGCTCTGAAGTGTAGCTTCCTTGTCTCCTTTTGTAACGATAAAATTGTGTGCCACTGTGTACTACATAGAGGCAGGAGCAGGGTAGCCTAGAGCTGAGAAGCTCACAACAGGAAGCACTGTTGCTCGCGGAAGTGCTCGTCTGCTTATTTTCAAATCGCGGTTTGTTTACTATTGGGCAAGGTCTATAGCTGAGCGAGTTTACCATAGTGCAGGAGAAACAACGTGTGGAATAATGTGTATGGCTACGAAATGGAGAGGAAATAGAATGAAAATGAAACAATAGTTTGATCTGACGTTTTTTCAGCCCTGGCTATGGCTGTAGTTCTTCTATTTTGTGTGACCTGACCTTTAAAAATTCATTTGTTTATCTAAAATTTCCACAATTCCAAAATTCTCTTCTTGGGTGGCGATGGATGTACATGATCGTTTGTCTGTGTATTCTGCAATTCCAACAATTGATAAACTGTTAGGAAATAAAGAAATTAAACTGGAGCAAACTCCAAGCATCAGGTAAATGATATTAATTAGAAAAATGGATAGAAAAATTCTGAGACTTGGATTCGAACCAGGAACCTCGACTGTCATGGTCGACGTGTAAACTAATTGGGCTATCGCAGACACCTGAACAGCCATGCTATCACTAAGTGTCTTAAAGACAACCAAGTAGTCTTTACCTAATGTTTAGTGTTTGCTCCAGTTTAATTTCTTTATTTCTTATTGTGTGTTCATCAAACTTTCTGCTGGCTTGGATAGGAGAAATTCATGATCTGTGAACCGGGTGCCCACCTCCCATTGGGCTTTCCTTCTTGACAACTTTGTTGTCTTTAAGACACTTAGTGACAACATGGCTGTTCAAGTGTCTGTGATAGCCCAATTGATAGAGGCGTCGACCACGACAGTCGGGGTTCCTAGTTCGAGTCCAGGTCGCGGAATTTTTCCATCAATTTTTCTAATTGGTAAACTGTTGCAATTCACACTCTTCTCTCAAGGTCTTGAAGCAAAACTGGTACATTCATCATTTTGTGTGATCTGGCAGTCGCAGTTTCTTCTGTTGACACATTTGCATCGACGGGCACAGGGTCACTCCGCCACTTGTTTAGTTGAAGCAGTGTGCTGGAAAAATCGATACAGCACCAAGTGAAGGGGCTGCTTTCTCTGCTGCCTTTCCACTGTTTCTCAATAGTCTGCTAACACTATTATTTCCATTTACTGCTCATTTTTAAAGCTTTTCAAGAAATTGTTACTTTTAACAACTATCAATTCTAAGAAAAGCACAAAGGACAGGAATTATATGTATTGTTAAAATTTCCGACGCCTTCTCACTGATTCTCAGAGGAGGAAGACCCTTCCAGCTGTATGCTGACGACCATTACGCGAAACTTTAAATTATGGTCAGGAAATTAGAAAGCCCGAAGAATATTATATTTTATAAGAGGGTGGTCCTCGATTTATGCATGTAAGTCGTGTGTCCTCAAAATATTTTTATTAATTAAATTTACAAAATGATCGGTCTTGAGATTCATTTACATGTCTTAATGAACATGTCTTACATACATAACTATTTGATTGGCTGAATCTGGTATATTTTCTCCAATTTTTGTATTTAATGCCATATCATTTTTATAATTCTGTGTTGCTATCACTACTGTTGAAACAAACAGAGCAGTCTATTGTTGCACAAACTTTACCTTGCATTGTTTGTCAGGAGATATATATTTTTGGTCCATAATTTGAATTTAAATCCATGAATTATTATCGATAAATATAATTTTTTCGAAATCTCATGTAGACAATGACCTTCTTGCTTTGAAGATCAAATTTGCAAATTTCATCAAGATTGGAAATAAAATATAGATTTATATAAGAAAGAAACACATATGGACCTATCTGTTTGCTATGCATCTCAAAATGGCTAAACCAATCTTGATGAAATTTTTCATGGTAATTCCGATAGACCCTGGGAAGTTTAGGTAGGTCATGGTGGAGATATCACGCTACATAGATAGCACACTCTACAATTCGTTACCCCCTCCCTAAAAGAGGTTAATATGGTTAATTATGTAGTGCCACACCAGTTAATGTGTTAACAAATTTTCAATCCCTCTTTCCCCCCTTTAGGGGTTGGTTTTCCTGATTCTTATTTGTTTTAAACCACCCCTGTATTAGAGGAAACAAGACAAAAAAAAATTATTCAAATAGGTCAAGCCGTTTTTGAGTTTTAGCGAGACTAACGAACAGCAATTGATTTCTATATATATAGATAATGGATTTATAATTATTATAACTATTCATGTAGTCAAAAGGTAATAGATTCATTATTATTATAAAAATTCTTATTTTTATTATAAATATTCATTTATTGAAGAATAAATAGTTTTTTTACAAGACATTTTATAGTTAAAATTAAGAATGTTACGATTTCTTCATATTCAATAAATAAAAAATTAAAATATTTAATTTTATTATAATTTTATTTAGTTTGATACTTCCAAATATAAATGCCAAATAAATTTTTATAGTAAAAATAAAAATAAAATAAGTTATTACAAAATCCATTTAATATTCACTGGACGTGTTTGGATTTCCAACAGATGAATTTTAGGGTGCGGTTCTTTGTTCTTGTTATAGAAAAGATTTACTTATAAACATTTAACAATGATTAATTCAAAGAAACTTATTAAATTTCTATAACTGGGGAAGAGAGAAGATAACTCTCGAAATCGTTTTGTTAATTATACTTAAATTTGTTTTGTAAATTTTAAATTTCTTTTACTGCGCCATACAAAGTGACTATCGTCTTATTACTGAAGCTGTCTTTGGACATTAAAACGGTTGGATGGCCAGCTATTCTATTAATTTTTTATTTTCACTAGTGGACATCCTGCATTTGATCTATTGTGGGCATTCCAATATTAACCCTTTCACTGCGTAATTAAATTTTATTTTCATTCTTGAGAAGATGGAATTATCCACTTTTAGCCGCATAACAAAGTTTTTTAAACCCTGTAAGATGAATCGGATTTCCCCAGGTAGAGATAATGTTATTTTGTGTGGATATATCAGCTTTACGCAGCAAAAGGGTTAATACGCACAAGAACAAAGTATTGCACCCTAAAATTTATCTGTTGGAAATCCAAAGACGTCCAGTGAATATTAAGCGGGTGTTGTTATAATTTAAGTTTTATTTTTACTATAATAATTTGGGGCATTTATATTTAGAAGTATCAAACAAAATAATAATTATGAAAAATCAATTTTTTTAATTTTTCAAAATTTTATATGAAGAAATTGTAAAATTCTTAACTTTAACTGTAAAATGACATGTAAAAACGACTATTATTCAATAAATGAATATTTATAACAAAATAAGAAATTTTTTATAATAATAATAATGAATCTATTACCTTTGAGCAAATGAATAATTATAAATCCATTACTTAAAAATAAAAAAATCAAGGATGTTAATCTGGAGCTCAAAATATTGCTGGAGGCCCTGAATAATTTTCACTAAAATTACATCAGAAACAGGTGAACCTCCTTCATCTATTCTTGATTACATGAAATAAAATGCAATAGTCAAAATTTAGATAGCGAAGCGATCAGAGCTAACTCGAGTTAACAGGAGAAGAGAATGCTTGAGGGAAGAGGGAAAATATAGTGACCGATATATAGATCTAGTAAATTTGAAGGAAATGTAGCTTTTCTTGATTTGCAGATTATCGGCGCCATTAACAATATGGGTGAATTTTCGATTTGGGTGTAATTTGAGATCGGAAGATGAAAAATAATTGTTTTTCAGTTCTTATGCTTCACACTGTTCTTAATATCATAAAATACAAACAGCAGAGCTGTTTCTTGTTTAATTTTAGAGAAATTAAAAATGTGAGGAAAAATACTTTTAATATTCATATATAAAATATAGCGCAACGAACAGCAAAAATTAGAAGTGGAAAAAAAAGCTAATAACAATGCTAGAGCGTGAAACAAAATGTCGCGTTTTATAACAATACATATACTAAATGTTCACAATCCCCCACTTTTAGTATTTATACAAATAGTTATACAGGGTTGTCCATAAGTCTGTCCCCCCCCCCCCC
>JAHWFO010041761.1:31154-60203 GCA_023313115.1 Rhysida immarginata | reverse complement strand
TTTTTTTTTTTTTTTTTTTTTTTTTTTTTATTTATTTTGTAGCCATCACTACATATTCTGCTTCCATAGTGATAGAGAAATAGTCACTTGTTTTTTACTCTTCCAATATACAGGTGAATTTCCAAGAAAAACAACGATTTTCGATCATCTATATTCGATTCCCAGTCTGAGTCACTATAAATTTGAATGGTTGGTGAAGATGATGATAAAATAAGATAATGACTTTTTGTTTTTGCTAGATATCTTAGAATATGGTTTGCAGCATTCCAATGTTTACGACCGGGATTATTATTAAACAGAGATAACTTCATAACACTATACATTATATCAGGTCGACTACATAAAGTGAGATGCATTAAGCAACCAATCGACTCTCTATAAGGAACATTTTTCATATCCTCTGTGTCACAGTCATTGTGCGGATTATCTTGTTTTGTTAATACAGTTCCTGCATCCAGTGGTGTAGATTTTGTTTTACATTCTAGCATTCCAAATCTTGATAGTACAGATTGTATATATCCTGTTTGACATAAAGTAAAAGATCAGTCTTCATTTGATTTATCTTTACTCCCAATAAATACGATACTTCTTCGAGATTCTTTATTTCGAAATGTTTCTGGATATCTTCAGTGACTGTTTAAATCTTCATCGTTTCTGGCAATTATGACAATATCATTGACTTAAACTATTAGAAATATGTAATCATCTCGAGTATATACGCAGTTGGATGATGATAATCTACGAAATCCATTTCCTTGCAAAGTTTTATCTAAGGTTGGATTCCAATTATGTCCGGATTGTTTTAGTCCGTAAATAGGTCTAATTTTGCAACTTTATCAGTAGTGTTTTCATAACATCCAGGTGGTAATTTCATATACAATTCTTCATCAAGATTACCATATAAATATGCGCATTTAACATCAATATGTCGAGTGATCCATTCAAAGATTGCTGCTAGGGCAAGAAATATTCTAAATGCTGAGAAATTGGCTACTGGTGAATACGTTTCATTAAAATCTGTTCCTCTAGCTTGTGAAAAACCTTGGGCAACAAGACTGGCACGATATTTTTGTATATTTCCCATTGAGTCAGTCTTCGCTTTAAATACCCATTTGCATCCTATTATGTTTTTATTACTTGGTTTATCTACTACTTTCCAAGTTCCTCTTCACTCAAGACTCTCTTGTATAGCAGCCTTCCATTCATGCGCTTGAGGTGAAGATAGGGCCTCTTCAATCTTACTTGGTTCAGACATTTCCATACAATTGAACTCAATATAATGTTGTTCTTTGGGTTTACCTTTTCGTCCATAAGGGTTTCTTATGATTTTACGAGGTTTTTCTATTATATCATCTTGAGATTCTGTTTCTTTCGTAGGATAGCTACATGGTTCTGCTCTACTTGTAGATTGTTCATCGTATTTCAATTCTTGCTTGACATCTTGCCTTGTTTCGATTTGGTCTGTTTGTTCTTCTGTCCACATTTCGTCATACGTAAAATCTTGTCCTGTAGTACCAAAAATGTGTTCATAACCAATCTGGTTTTCAACAAATAGAACATGTTTCGTTTGTATTACGTCTTGAGATTCAGGATTCCATAGTCTGCATCGTCGAGTTTGGTTGGAATAACTTAACTAGTATACATTTTGTTGCATGTTCATCCAGTTTTCTATGCCCTTGGCTTGGTTTATGGCTTTCTTCTATTGCTAATGAGATTAAAGATAATGCTTTTTCAGAATCTTTTTTATATTTATTCTTAACTTCTTCTGAAGCACCAGAGGGTAAAGTCTCTTCTTCTGTTATATATTTCCTTAAATCATGACGCTTTACTAATAAAGACATGTTATACTTCCATGAACGATAATTTGATTCGTTTAATTTTGTTATTGCGATAGGATTAATTGAAGCCATTTTACTTACGGACATCAATATGGCATCTATTAGCTCAGCACGCTTCCACTGCGTAGCAATGCACTAAAATTGTTCATACGTATGAAGTATCCATGGTTCACTGTTGCTTCGTACTTGTTACCTTGCAGCTTGAAGTGTAGCCTATCGTACTCAGCAATATACAGCTTATGCTCGGCAATATCGTGCTTGGCAGCATCGTGCTGGGCCCATAACCGTGTGAGGAAAAATACTTTTAATATTAATATATAAAATATGGTGCAACGAACAGCAAAAATTACAGTACAATCGAGAGAATTGTGAAGTGAAAAAAAAAGCTAATAACAACAACAATGCTAGAGCGTGAAATACAATGTCGCTTTTTATAACAATACATATACTAAATGTTAACAAAAAATTTAATTTTTACTCGGTAGCACTCATTTTTTCTGCTGTAGTTTTTGTCATTCTGTATAATTAAAAAAAAATATTTATTATATTAATTGAACAGAAAAAATTAATTATTAAATATGTTAATTATTTGACTTAATTAAATATAAGTTAAATTATTTAAATACATCAGTTTTTAAATCAAAATTATCAGAAAAAAGGAGGGTAAAAAAGTTTCCCTGCACCCACTTAAAAAAATTGGGCATTAATTGCACTTGCAACATTTTGAAGGCTCGTATTTATTTTCTATTAGAAAAAATATTGCAAATACATTCTTTATAAGAGCTTAGTACAAGTAGTCATGAGGGTTACCTTATAGAAAATTATAAGGTAACTCTTGACAGTAACACTCAGGACATTTATTTGTTTTGACTACTGGGCCTGAACATGTGGTTTTTAAATAGTAAGATTACAATAAAAAATGATAGAAATTCTACTAGTATAATTAGCAAATTCATTAAAGCTAATTTTTATAATTATAATTTACTATTTATGGTAACACTCATGACATAAAATTACGATACATATCTGAAATTTGATAGTTTTCCCCTTGTAAAATCTCATGTGCAAAACCTTTGCTTTAGTTGATCGGCCATTTTGATTTGCTAAATGAAGCTTCCCTCACAGAACCCTCTGGTAAGGATTAGCTGATACAAAACATTTTTTATTTACAAATTTCTGACTGGTAACACTCATGACAGCCAAATTTCAGGACAAGGAATTTTCATTTTAATTTGCGAAAATATTTTAATTCTAGACGATAATAACAGTAGAATGCTATCTAGTTTTATCTTATTCTTATCAGCATAAAAAAATTTCTTTTAAATTATTGTTTTTTAATATTTTTTCCTCACATTTTATGAAATATTTCAGGATGAGGACAAGAACATTTTATTGAAAATCTTACATATTTTATGAAATATATAATTTCAGATTGAAAAAAATAGTTTTCCTTATTTTCTACTTTAAATAACTTAACCTCTTACAGTTAAAAAGTCTTTTATTTCTGCATGAACAAAAAATAAATAATTTTAATAGCTCAAGACATAAATTGCACCCAAAATGAATATTCACTCATATTCATTCTATCCCATATTAGCTGCTTGAAGCTAAGATAAAATCGTTTAAAATGTTGCATTTTTCCACTATGTGATGGGAATCTGCCATGTTGTGTATTTTGAAATTTGAAATTGTATGGAATCTGAAACTGTTGGTAGATGTTGTTTGGAATCGGTACATGTTGTTGTCACTTCCTTTGCATTGAACGGAAGGCGTACAAGGTTGCACTGTTTGTAGCCACTGCCTTTTTAAATATAATTTTTCGAACATCAGTTTTCAAAACTCGTTTCGTTTTGAGCTTCGCCTCAATTCACTGCTAGGCATGACGCCACACTGGAGAATCGTCTTGGCTATCTAACATAAAATAACTCGTCATCATTTTTCTTTTTCGATCATTTTCTATCCTTAATTTTGGAAAATCCAAATAAAAAAATGAGATCCACTTACATTGAAATGTTCCTTGTTGCACTAGCGTTATTCGGGTTTCAAATTTGCAACAAAATTGAATTTTAGTTTATTTTTCGTTATTTGATTAATATGTGTGTCTGTTTCAAATGTAGGTAAAGGAAATAATAATCACATTATAAAACTACCGCAAAAAAAAGCCATAGTAGTTAACACTAAAATAGGCTTAAGTATTAATATAGCCCCATCAGAAGACTGAACATCAGGCCTTCAATTAATATTTTTTCACAAAGAATAATAACCTAATCGAATAGAATCAGGAGCCCGGTCATCACCACGTGATCGGGGAAAGCCGATCACGTGGTTCGAGATGCATATCCTTCGTAATTAGGCAAATCTTCCATCATAATAAAAAGCACGCCATTTACGACGACGTATTTGATTGGCCCCCACAAAACCTACGGAACCTTCTAGAAGACTGGTTGATATGCACATTTTTCAGTGAGTTATTGCAGAGCGAAAAACATGTTTCGTGAGTTTTTTTCGCGTAATGGCAGCTATTTTTTGGACTGAAATTGAAGGTGGGGGAGGGGGGGGGTATAAAAACTATTTGTTTACTGTAAGAAGAGTGAAATTTTAATAAAACGCTAACGCAGGTCTATACTAGAGATGCTAAAGAAGATGATAAAAAATTTTCTAATTTTAGAATTTTTGCTCCAAAATTCGATTTTCACAACCGCGACTCCCCTTAACGAGAATTAACATCTCAAAATAATGCCGGATTTGCGGAGTTTTACTGTATATACATTTTTTAGTTCAGAGCAATGGAATTGGCACCAGTGCCCCCCTCCCCTTCTATATCCTATTGATTCTATTCGAGTGAGCAACAATTGAGTTGCCTTGAAAATGGGTCTGGTTGAATCTTTATAGTTGCCGTTGACATTGCGCGCGCTCCCACAGAATTTCTTGTTACTCAGTTTTGGGAAACTATTTAGTTACAAGAAAGGGATCGTTAAGATTGCAAGGCTGAAACATTTTTCTCGAACTTTTTTCGAGTTGATCTTGGATTGACCTCCATTGAATGAATGAGGCTTTAGCGGTAATGACTGCAGGACTGGAAACTCCTTTCGCTCGTATGATGTCATAGACTCCCCCCTATCTTGAAAGGATTTTTTTTCGTGGTGTTCAGTAATAGCGAATATTTGTTCATTTTATTAAATAAGTTTTCGAAATTAAATTATGCATTATGCAATTAAGTAGTTTTATTTAATTATTTACATAATCTTATAGTATCGAAAATTTTGATGTCGGTTGCCCTTTAATAAACTGTAGAAATTTTGATAGGCAATTTCAGAAAAACTAACATCTATGTTTAATCGTCAACCAAACGTCGTAATTGTTAAACAGTATAACGTCAACTTTTTGTAATTTCTAAGTCCATATATTTGGAAATAATAAATGTCCCAGTATATTTACGTGTTCCTTCATTACTATACATTAACATAAACAGTTATTCAGTATCAATAGATAATGATTTCAAAAGGGTTTAAGAAAATGGAAATGAAACATCGACGGTGCAAAAGCATCGAAAATTCGATGGCCGAACTTTTTGAACATCGATACTCCATTTCAGCCATGCATTAATAAATCCAATCAAGGCACGCAAATAAAAAATTTTCCTAAGAAATCGAGCATGCAAACGTGCGACTTTTTTTTTTTTTTAGTGTATTTTCTTAAAGGATGCGTGTGCATTGAATGAAGTAGGACCATTTTTCTTATCCCAAGTAGATGCTTTGAATGAATTGCTAAATTACTTTTAGAAATGGAACGATTATGTAAGCAAAAAATTAATTTGTCCAGAACACACAATAACAATAAAAGATAAATTGTCTTTCTTAAATTGTCTATTTTTTGGCTTTCTCTGATATTAAGAACAGATTTTTTGTTCATTAGAATTTCGTATTAAACTGGTTATGGTGTATATATAAAATCTCTTTTCATATAAAGAACAGAGTCCCAGGAGGGAAAGAAGAGGAAACCATTGACTGCCTTGAGATCTTGTAACAATTATTCAGTAGAAAGGTTATTACTAACTTGTCAATTGCCAGTTTATACAGGGTGTAAATGGACGACGTTTCACAAATTTAAGGATATGTAGAGGATGTGGTGAAAATTTTTTATTAATAAACCCATAGTCCCAAACGAAAAGCGACGTGGCAACAGCATGTTTGATGCTCTGTTTTGCGTCAAGCCGTGGAATGGCCGTCTGAATTACTGTGTTGTCACTGCATTGGAATTTTGAGTGTGAAATCTAACGCGCGAACGTATTTCCAATGGAACTGTCCAGCGACCGTTGTAAGATTAGTCAGGTGCAGCACTTTTGCTGAAAGGTAGGGTAAAGGCGGATAAGTTGGCCAATCATGTAAATTGGCCGCATTACCTATCATTTTTTTTTTTTTTTTTTTTTAATTTTTAAAGCTTTCGAAAAAGCAATAAAGGAAAAGGAACAATAACTTACAATAAAAACAACAATTTACAAATGTTGAATACCAATTTTTTTAAAAAGGAAGAGCAAAAAAAACAAAAAAAAAACTGAGGAAACTGCTCAGTTTCCTCACCGAGGTTACTAAGATTAAACATCAGAAAATACGTACAACAATCTCGGTGAAAAAGCGTACAAGGTTTCAAAACAATTAATAAACAAACACAAAAGAAGCAAACAAATGAAAAGTTAATGAGAATAGTTTGATCAGAGAACATCTTTATTAACATTTTCACAAAAGATGTTCAAAGTGACGACCGTCAACTTCATTGCAGAGCGTGCAACGACGAACCATGCATCCGGACGATACCATTTGAAAATAGCCTGTGATTTGACAGTTTGCATAAGGCCTACAAGATGCAATGACAGGGGACATTGTAGTAAACTTGCCTTGTTCAATGCTTGACAAACCAGGACATCAAACAAGCTGTGGCTCCGGCGCTTTTCGTTTGGGACTATGGGTTTATTAATAAAAAATGTTCACATCATCCTCTACATATCCTTAAATTTGTGAAACGTTGTCCATTTATACCACGTAGAACTGGTTACAAAGGAGTGCTTTGGAAGATTAATTTTTTAAAATGAGATTTGTTTGCCTTGTAAAGTGCTGGACTTTGACTGTTTTATTTAGTTAACACAAGCTTACCGGGCCCCGCCCAGCCGGGGTCGTAACCAAGCCGCAAGGATTAATTATGATGTTAGGCATCAATGACGTCCTTAAATACAATATTTTTGATAAAAGTTCCTTTGTTGTTCTCCAGTTGAGGATCAGAGATCACAACTTTTACATGCTGTTTGGAAGTACATCGTGAGAGAGCTACATACATGTAGCCATGAGTAAATACTTCATGGCGCTGATAGATTCCCAAACGCTGGACCGATTGTGTCCTTGTCCTTTATTGATTGTCATGGCAAATGCAACTTGGACTGGGAACTGTCGACGTTTCAGCATGAAAGGCATGCGCTCGTCTTCACTGATGAGTGATACGGGAAATGAATACGCGTTCTCCCTTTCAAGCTCCAGTGAGAATCTTAGCGCAGGGTTCGTACGGGTCATGAAAAACCTGGAAAGTTCTGGAAAATCGAAAAAAAAAATTCCAGGCCTGGAAAGTTTTGGAAAATCAATGGTTTCTAACTTAAGTTTTGGAAAAGTTTTTTTTGAACAGATTTAATGTTTACTTAATAATTATTTAAAAATGATATGAATATATTATTCTTAAAAATATAAAAGATTATGGTCATGAAAAATGTATTCAATTGTCTTGAAAAGTTTTGGAAAAGTCATAGAATTTTATCTTTGATCAAGTGTACGAACCCTGTTAGCGTCAATACAACTTCTAGTTAGCCGACATACTTTTAGGCGAGTTCCATTGCACAAACCCTGCTCTCCATTTATATTTCGAATTAGGATGATTGGTGCAGAAACACACAATGTCAGTAGATGCGGAGGCATGACTGTCAGATTCATTCCATTGAACAGTTCTTATTGATAGTGTCTCATCTAGTCCTTCTTTTTCATGGACACCATCAATGGAACGATAGACATATTGTTCACCCGGAAGCTTCCGCATGACCTCATCGTTGATCTCATTTACATCTACATTCAATGGAGCAAGAATGGTTCGGTCACAGAAATAATCATCTTCTGAAAGTCTCTGCTCCATGTCACCGTATACGCAATCTACTAGGAGTGCAGCCACCTCGTTTGAAGTAGGACAATTGTATCTTCGTAAATCAGTTCTGACAGACTCGAAGATCCGCAGTCGCAAGTTTTCATTTGTGCCAATTTCTAATCCAACTGACCGAAACAAACGTGCAAATTGATTTACTTTGTATAGAATTTGTTCAATTGTAGTCACTACGTTGTGGTCTAGACCATCCATGATGGAGGACCTAGTATGTGCTGCAATGTGTAAATCAGTGTAGTAGATATAAATCTGTGCAAATGAAGGTCTTCTCTCCTGTGGAGGAAGTAGTGAACCAATACAATGACACATGGTTCCTTGTATCCGGAAGGCGTAGATGCCATCTCTCCCATTTGCTAAGTCTTCATCAAGCTGCAAGTTCTTAGAGACGGAAGCTCCCTAGAGATGTGAATGCAAATACCATATGGTATGCACGTATCTTCTCAATGAAAACGTGATCTTGAAATAAATTCTTAAGATCTTCTGGTGGAGGCTCAAATGCAGGAAGACTTACTGCACCTTTCTGACAACAGCATGCTGGGGTTTCCATCTTCCACTTGTAACAGTGTTGACACTGAACATTCATTGGTTGATATTTCGCGGACTCTTCGTGATATTTGCTCTTCCGTTCGTTGAGATTCGTTAATGAATGCACGGCGATTTGCCTCACGCTTTCTGCCATTTTCCCGTATTCTTTCTCTTTCAGTTTCAATCATTGAGGCTCTTCGTTGTGCCTCATGAACTCTCTTATGCACTCGTACTCTTTCCTTTTCTGTCTCCGTCATTGATACTCTTCGTTTGGCTTCACGTAATCTTTTGACACACATACAAGGCGGATACTAACTTTCTTATATATGATAAAATGCTTAACCTAGCAGTTATACTTAATTCATTATGCAGCAGCTGTCTGTAATTTGTGCTTCAAGAAAAGTCTTACAGTAGCTTGTCTCATTGCTGTCCTCCAGCAAGTTGCTAATGATCTAGATCAGAAATTTTTGAAATGGTAAAATATAATTGGATTCCTAAAAGTAAACTGAATGTTTTATTTTGTTGTAGCTGACTTGAATATAATATCGGATGTTAATTTTTAAATTCTATTAAATTTGGGTAGATTTTAAAATGCATTTTCTTTTAATTATTTTTGTTTCTCTTTCTAGTAAAAGAACCCAGCGCTATTGTATTAGCCTGGGTCCAGGGCCTCGGTGGTGCTCCTGATGTGCCCCATGCCGCCGACATGTCATCTTCTCTTGCAGAGGGCAGCGGTGTGGGGAAGGTAAAAGAGCCCCCTGTGGTTTCTGGAGTAAACTACTTGGTAAATTTACATTCAGTTTTGTTTTGCCGAGATATAAAAATAAATCTTTTAAATGAAAACTTAAATTTTGCAGGAGAATGAATTAGATGAATTGGGAATGCATGACACTGCAGTGTTAACTTTTAAGTTGCGTCTGACAGAGAATATGGAAGTACGCTGGGAAACTGTGATGCATGATCACAAGCTGTACATCCAGGTTCCTAATGGCATATTGCCTGATGGATCAAAGGAAGGGTTAGTTGATTCTATTCTTTTGTTATGCCAAACAGAATGTTTTTATATTCTTAATGGATAATAATCTTCTGTGGTATTTGCTCACGGTATTATTTCTCTCTCTCTTTTCTCCTAGATTTGTGTCCTTGTTGGAATATGCTGAAGAACAGCTGAAATGCACTCATGTCATAGTTTTCTTTAAAAAGGATCGAAGTGAAAGAGGTGAGGAGTTTTTTTGTTTTGCATTTAATATTGCAAACTTTGATTGATAATTAAAATCAAAATGAACTTGCACCAGATGTACAAAAACAAAATTAAAATTCTTATAATAGATAACTTGCTAAATATTAAGGGACATTTGGCCAAACTTAACAGAATTTTGAAATTTTTATTAGTTTTCTTATCAATTACAAAAATTTCAGTCTCATTTGAATATTTCATTTCTTATAATTATGACAACAATGGGGGGTAAATTAAGGATTTTGATACTTTAACAAACAGCCAGCCAAAATTCAGTTCACTGCTTATTTAAAGTTTAACAGAACTTTGGAGTTTGCTAAAGTATTGACGCCCCCCCCCCCCCCCCCCTCTTCTATCAATTAACCTGCTTAAAAAAAGCTGTCAATTCCCATTAGCTTATATGGCCTTAGGAGCATGCAACAAGTAACATCCATGTCTTGCCTCTAATTCCTTTTAACTTTTTAACAAAGTCCACATCTTCCCTACTTGAATCATGCCCTCATTTTATAAATTTGTGTCGCAAATGTATCTTTAGTGGACGAAAGATAAAAATTAGGAGGATCCAGATCGAGACTATAGGGGAAATGGGATGGAAAGCACAATCCATAAGCTAGTATTGCCGATTGCCTCTGGATTTTCAAATCATATGTGCTCAGAGGCCATTTAACTTGGGATGCAGTTGTCAACCATGGCATCAGTAGAATTCACCATGTTCGATAGATGTAGCAGGATGCCCTCCGCTTGGACAATCGCATATCTTTGCTGGAAGTCCATTGGAAATTTTGCAAGCTTTAATTTTGAATCTACAGTCAAGAGTGTTCCTGTTGCCTTACAACCTCCTTACACATCAAACAAAACCTTACGGTTCTTCAATAACTTGTGCTATTTCTATTACATTTTACAATGACTTCAGCTGTGATTTATTTCTTTTTTTCAAAGTAATTTTTAAATATTGGAAGTCATTGTTAAATAGCTAGTTACAACTTTTTCTTTGCAGTATTCTCACCAGAAAATTTTATCAGGTGGGTGGAAGGACAAAAAGCCGGGCAGACAAGAATTAAAACAAAGTGTTCTGCAGCTTTTTGTGTTTACAGCTGGAAGGTCATCAAAATCACTCCTTCAAAAGGACCTGGGGAGAACCCTGCTTTGTTAATCTATATCTATGCGTCCTTAAAGGTGTTTTTCATTTCATGACTGTTCAGCAACTTAGAATGGGTAGTGACTTTTAGGAGTATTGTAAAGTTGTCTGAAAAGCATGACTCATTTTACAAGTGTGCCAGGTTGTTTTCTTTGATTTTCAGACCTCAGTTTGGTAGGGAGACTAATTAGAACATCAAGTGAAATTTAAAAAATGTAACAATACTCCAAAGGGGACAATAAGATCATTTATATTTGATGTTTATGGAAAATGCCAACTTTCAGGCAGTCTTAAACCTAAATCTTGTAATCCTTCATTTTTAAATATGGCCCCTACATCTGAATGATTTCAAGGGCCTCCAAAATACAATTAACTAATAAGACAAAAGGAGCTTAATAAACCAGGGAATTACATGAATGTGTACCAGAGAATCTTTATTTCGTACACAGATGCCTTGGAAGCGATGGTGTTGCGCAGTGGCAGTAGCGGCACAAATTAAAGAAAACGCAGATGCGACGGGTGAATACAAACAGGAAGAAAATGGCGACTGCAGTACCATCAAACAATGCCAAGGACACTTGATAATTTTTTTTATTCTGATATGGCTTTTTCCATAAAAATTTCATTCCTATAACTAGTCTTTCTTAATTGAAATATTGCTTGCATTAGCTTTGCATTTAGAAGTGTGACCTTGGTACTGCTAGGGTCGCTACTAATATTTGTCTGACACTGTTTAACATGGGCTTGCCGCATCTGTTTTCTTTAATCTGAGGTAGGTAATCTGGAAACCAAATAAAATATGGCAACAAGCTGGAATCCAAAATCATTAACGGCGGTTGCCAAAGAATTGCAATCAGGGCAGTGTTACTAAGCACGAAACTATAATTTTGCTGTACAATTTGGCTCTAAATAATTTCAGATGAGGTAAGCATCCATGAATACTACTATTTAAAATTATAAAGCACCACGACACCCCCGTCACCAACGCAACATAGAAGTGCTGTTTAGGTATCTCTTGAATGTTCTCTTCCCATAAAATCTGAGAATTTGCATCATTTCTTGAAATTACCATAAATCCTCTACTATAATGCGACTCCACTTTTTCGGCCTAAAAAACCAGCAAAAATGCTGTCCTCTTGTATTATGCGATCCCCATTTTTGATTCCTCGCGAGAAATAAAATGTGCAAAAATATACAGGAAAAAAAATCTTTATTTTTAAATAATCTGGATCTTAAAAATGTAGTAATGTAAAAATGCATTTAAGTGAACTTTCTTGTCTTTGTTCAAAATTGTATAAAGTTTAAATTCACCAAAATTTAATTCATTTTGGGACATTTGCCCCATTAAAACCATTGGTAGTTTATAGCCTTACATTGATAGGGAAAGCTTTCCCACTCACACATCGACTTTATATCAATTTTCTTAATAAAAAAAACAAGTAACCTGTATTCAGTTTAATATTTTCACTGCATAAGCTTTCTTGTAGGCTTTGGTTCGAGGCAGTTTGCAAATACAGTATAACGATCTTTGGAAGAAGTTAGTTTCATATTACGGTAGCTGTTGACAACGAGAAATTCGAATAAAAAGTGAATTAATTTATTGTATAATGAACTGGAAGTGTCAACGCAATGTAATTAATGTATAATACACGATAAATTCATGTGAATATCATCGGCACAGAAGGGAACTTCGTTGAGGCAGTTTGGATTCTTATAGGCCTACATTTCTCACTCACACATCGACAAAAAAAATATAATAATAAAAAAAAACAAAAAAAACACAACCCACAGAACAGAGCATATCTTAATGAAAAATCAAGTAAACTTTATTCAGTTTTAACATTTTTCATAACTTGACTGCATAAGCTTTTTTGTAGGCTTTGATTCGAAGCAGTTTGGAAGTAGGCCTATTTGAAAGTAGCGATCTTTGGGAGAAGTTATTTTTGTATTAAATGTTGGCGACGAGAAATTCAAATAAAAAATGAATTAATTCATTGTATAATGAACTGGACGCTGTATATGCAATATAATTAATGTATATTATACGGTAATTTCATCAGGACAAAATCCCTTCCGAACAAAACCACCTCCGGCAGCAGTCGTCGTTGGAGGGCTGATATTTATCCTCTTGTATAATATTCTGTCGATTCAACTATTACCAATCATCTTAAGCGTCTTGTAACCTGATTTTGGCTACACGACGAGAATTATCAGTTTGATACTTGCATTGTGTGGTATGATTGGAGTTAGATGCATGGGGCATTTAATTTCTGACTTGGTGTGGCCATTCAACATTCCTTGATGCACAGTATCAAGGGTGTAAATAGGGTACCTCATTATTTCAGGCATGGAAAGTGCAGTGGCTGGCCACTGCTGCTAAATGCTCATGACTAGCGACCTGAGCAGAATGGTCCTTCATAAGATGCCCGTCACTATGTTGATTAACATGTAACATTCAATAAGAGGTTTAGTATAAACTAGTTGTTACCCGCGGCTTAACCCGCCCGTGCCATCTGTTGAGAGGAATTACAAAGCAAAAGCAGATAATTTTAAATGAAAACCCCAGAAAGTGGAGAAGGGGGAGACGTAGGGGGCTGATTTTTGGCGATAGAGCCTGCCCTGAAAATTTCAAGTCGCTAGCTCAAACCGTCTAGGAGGAGATAGAATTACAGATAAATAAATACACGCAAGAGTTTTAGTAAATAGATGTGTGTGACTAGGGAGCATCACTGAGTGATAATAAAATTCCAAACCGATACTAATATAGCTAAAACATATATCCAATAATACACTGATTGGAAGAAAGTAATTGAACACCCTCGCACAGTGCGTTTATTTGCTTTTACTGATAACAGCTAATATCCTGTTTGCCCCCCCTCTGGCTGCAATCACGGCGGCCACTCTCCGGGGCATGCTTTCGATAACAGCCAATATCCTGTACGACCCCCACAGGAATCTCCTGCCAAATGTCCCGTACAGGCGTCTACAGTTCAGGTAGCGTTTTGGAGAGTGGGCTACTATCCCTCAACCGACGCTCTACTTCATCCCACAGATGTTCGATGGGATTCAGGTCGGGGCTCTGGGCTGGCCACTGCATGTGTTCAACATTATCAGCATACCATTGCAGGGTATGAGCTGCAACATGTGGCCTGGCATTGTCGTCTTGGTACAGGCATGGTTCTCGACTGTAGGTTTGCCAAAGGGTTAGGAGAACGGAATTGTCCAGGATGGTAGTGTAGTCTGTAGCCCTCATGGTGCCTTCCACCTTCACTACCGGGCTTACGCCATACCACGAAAAACAGCCCCACACAATAATTCCTCCTCCGCCGAGCTTCACTGTTGGGATGATGCACTCAGGAAGGAGCCGTTCTCCAGGTAAACGCCACATCAAACTCTGCCATCCGATCAAAACAATGTGAAGCGGGATTCATTGCTCCAGAGAACACGTTTCCAGTCCTCAACGGTCCAATCTTTGTTTTCCCTGGCCCATTGCAGTCTGTTCGTTTTGTTCGCCGGTGTGACTAGTGGCTTGTGGGCTGCTGCTCTGCCGTGATAGCCCAGCATGTGGGCCTCCTTTCGGAGGGCCTTGGTGGATATATGACATCCAGATGCCTGCTCGAATTCCCCGGCTATGGTGGTCATCGTCGAACGTCTGTTCTTCCGTATCTCCCGCTGCAGCACCCGGCGGTCCTTGTCGGTCAATGCGGTTGGACGACCAGGCCTTGTTGCATTCGTACAATGCACATTGGTCCTTTACTTCTTTAGCACATACGCTACTGTTGATTTCGGGTCGTTTTGGCTGCTGGCAATCTCTCGTATGGATGCACCTTGGAGCGACATTCCAACCAGGACATCTTTTTCGAACTCGGTCAGCTCCGCCTGTCGCGGCATGATGCTTCAGTTAGTCAATGGTGTTGTCTGATTATCTTTGCATTTCCATACGGTAGTGACACGTGTGGTAGCGGAAAGGTCCGTTTTTTGCTGGGTGGATGGGTATCCAATTACTTTCTTCCAATCAGTGTATATACAGGGTGGTCCATAAGTCTTCCCCCCCCCCCCCTTTTATTTTTTGAACCGAAGCAGATATGTCAATTTTGATGAATCCAATGAATAGGAAGTTGTGGGTGGCCTATCCCATGGTGCAATGTTCATCATCCCAAATATGCAAATTAGGACACATTCAAAATTTATCTCAAAAACCGTAAGGGATAGAGAAAAAAAACCCAATTGCAAACTTGTTCAGCATAAAAAAACAAACTGAACAAAAAAAAAATCATCCAAATCGGACCAACCAATCGCCCACAATCAGAAGATCATGTTGACCATTTCCGGAACAGTGTAGCTTGCCATCCTGGAATTGTTCTGCCTTCTGTGTGCTGAAACATGCCTTCTATTTCCTTTTCCGCATGTAAGTGAATGTGAGTATGGTAATTTGTTAATTTTTTGATTTGCATGCTTTACATGGTGGAAATATCAACATTCAGCTTTCCTTGTGCAGTGTGACTGTTTATAAGCTACAAACAGTTCACCACGTGATTGTGGGTGATTGGTTGGTCCGATTTGGATTTTTTTTTTGTTGTTGTTTTGTTTGTTTTTTTATGTTGAACAAGTTTGCAATTGGGTTTTTTTCTCCATCCCTTACGGTTTTTGAGATAAATTTTGAATGTGTCCTAATTTGCATATTTGGGATGATGAAAAGTGCACCATGGGATAGGCCACCCACAACTTCCTATTCATTGGATTCATCAAAATTGACATCTGCTTCGGTTCAAAAAATAAAAGGGGGGGGGGCAGACTTATGGACCACCCTGTATATGGATTATACAAAAATTAGTGCCAAAATTCATATTCAAAGATTATATAGGCCAATTAAAAACCCATATATAGGGTGTAGAGGAAATATCCAAACCAGTCTACAGAGCTCGACAAATCCTATATTTTGGTAGCCATTTGGCTACTGCACTGTGGCAGCCGATTGGAAGGCCTAATCACATTACTGTATCGTAACCACCGGAAATTTAAATTTGTAGTGAAATTAGCTCTTACATAAAATTTTTTGTGGAGGTTCCAGCTTGATCAATACTTTAATTCTCCTAACTGACACTAGTGGAACTGCATGCCCAAGAAGTTAAAATCGCCACTTATTGCCAGCCTCCAAGCCCTGCCTCAGTGCGAATTGGGCAGGCCTTTCTTATCGGTGGCCTTGTTTCCTGTTTATTTACGTATTTACTGTTCGTGATTACTCTGTCAATACATATTATGCTAGATTTTCGTTCCTCGCTGATGAAATATTTATGTATAGGTGGGCACGGCTTGTAGCATCTGTGAAATGTGCGATGAATAAACAAAAGTCGTCCGGTTCGTTAGTCTTATCCGTGGAAGGCATTTCAATTAGCCGTATGGCTCATGTCTTGTGCCCTGATTTGAATCCCATGTGCGTTTTTTTTTACCTCTGATTTTTTATTATCTTCACAATAAATAAAGTATGTTTTATATTCGACCTTTATTTTTTTAATACTTCGTTTGAAAATTCATCCAGTTACATTTAATTGCTTTATACACACACTGGCCAATGAATTAGAAACCCGTGATGAATTACTGTACTTATGTGTAAAGCGGGGTCACAGGTCAGAAACTATTGTGATATGCAAATGAATGCAATCATGTGAGGTACTTGCTCATTCCAAACTGCAGGTACAGGGTAGGAATAAGCTGCAGCTGCTCAAGTTGAGCAAAATGGCGAAAACAGCAGACCTGTCCGAGTTCCAAAAAGAAGTTACTGTGGGAGCCCGTCTAGCTGGAGCTACTGACCGGTATTTCAAGAGGTTAGGTCTCCAAGGTGTTCAATGCGTGGAAACTGAATCCACAAGAGTTGTCGAAACAGCAGAAATGTGGATCAAAACAATCAACACAGGCAGGGATCGATGTCGTCTGAGACTGATTGTGCAGCAAAACGGAAGGTCTACTGTGGAGCAACTGACTGCAGACTTCAATGAAGGATCATCGCAACCCATCTCCTCCAGAACAATGCGCCGAGAGTTGAAGCGAATAGGGATGGGAAGGCGCATGCCAGTGAGGAAGCCCCTGGTGTCAGCAACAAACTGGAAAGTTCGCCTGCAGTGGTGTAAAGAACGGTATGACTGGGCAGTAGACGACTGGAAAAAGGTGATGTGGCCGGACAAGTCACGTTACACATTATTTTGCACCGATGGCCGGCAGAGAATTTGGCGGCAGCCCCATGAAGCGATGGACCCCTCATGTGTTGTGAACACAGTTTAAGCTGCAGGAGGAGGTGTCATGGTATGGGACATGTTTTGTTTGTATGGCAAGGGTCCCCTGGTATTCCTTGACAGTTGGGTGAAAGCCAAAGACTACCTGAATATTGTTGCAGATCAAGTCCATCCTGCAATGGTGCATCTGTACCCAAATGGTGACTGGTTCTTCATGGATGACAATGCTACTGTCCATCGAGCAAGAATTGTTCAGGAGTGGTTTTCTGAACATGACACAGAGTTGCAACACCTGCCGTGGCCAGCGCAAAGTCTGGATTTGAATCCGATCGAGAATGTTTGGAACATGTTCGAAAGAGACATTCGTCGAATGCATGGTCTGCGATTACCTTACCTGCATTGCAACATCTTGTAGAGTCCATGCCAAACCGTGTATGTTATGTAATTACAGCCAAAGGAGGGTCAATACCACATTGAACGAAGGTTTCTAATTCATGGGCCTGTGTGTGTATAAAAAAATAATGCTTAATTCAAGAAAACGCAGAAGTGCCCTTGCCCTCATAAGTATTATTGGCAACCACCACATGGCTGCCGATGGGGGATGAGAAGTGCAAGGCACATCCAATGAAACATCAATGTCAAGTTTTGATGTTTAAAAAAAATCTCTTCAGTACATAGCCAGTATGTGATAATTGCGTATATATTTCTACCAAGATGTACATATAGTAAGCTGCTTTCAATAAAATTGACATGTTTATTCAATTTTTGGCTATTTTAATATTCCTGAAAATCGGGTGCGATCATAGTTCTCTCTAAGCTGCACAAGTGTGCATGTATGTAGGGTGGGGGGTTAGGTTATATCATGTTTCGGTTGCTACCATGAAAATTGCAGTGGAGCCAAACTGTCTATTCAGATTTTTGGAATTTGTCGAGCCCTGAGTCTAATAACTTTAGAACCAAAGGTGCTAGAGCCATAAAAATCTGGTTTATCTAAAGGAGAGTGGCTGTGCCCAATTGAATAAAAGCATTCCCGGCGCTCCTAGTATAAGCGTTGAGAAGTTAAGAAATCTAACTTTTGAACCATGACTGATAAAGTTCTAATTACAAAGAGCTTCACCGATTTAGTAGAAATTCAATCTTTGCATAAATAACTCAAACATTAAACTCGAAAAAATGGGGAGGAATGTCCATATGGAATATCTTTTGTACACCGTACCTTGGAATATTCACGTGTAGAACAATAAACTCACTAAATCACTCCTATTTAATACTTGCCATAATGGAGGATTGAATAAAATTAAACAAAACTACCACTAAATTGCGCATTTCAGGACGCTCGAAACAAAAGGTGACAAGGATGTCGAGGTAATTATTCAGTCAGCACTCATGATACGCTTAGCTAAACAATTCGACCAGGAATAAATGATGTGCTGATGGAGATTTGCTTCCGCCTATGATGTCGTCTATCAAGATTAAACTTTGTCCAAGGGTCCAAAAGAATAATTTTGTGCCGAACATATTAAAATTAAAAAATTTGGTTCACAAGTGCATACTTTCTGTAAGGGCAAATAAAACTGCCCTACTCGATTCTTATGGTGGGTTTTCAAAGACTCGTCATCTGTGTACGTATGTGTTTAAAGGTCAACCAATCAGATCTCGTTGCACATGAACGGATCGCTCACGCACCAGAGTTCTCTTGGAGTTGACTTTTCAATCCGTACAGATGCGTTAAACGGATCACATGACAAAATCCATCAATCATACAGCTTTCAATCGTTTCATGAAAATGGCGACTCACGAACAACAAATATGCGAAGACGAGCTTCCACAGATGTAATTCTAGAAGTACAAGCCTATCCAGTTCTTTGATTCAAAAAATATATAAAGACAGAATATTAAGTCTGTACAATCTTTGCTCCACAATTTGCAGCAACTCGTCATACACCTCAGGAGACATCCCAAGGTAATTTTGAAAGGAGTCTCGATCTTGGAGTCTCACTTCATGTAGTGGATTTCTAAACCCTTTATTCGCTGGAATTTGAAGTAAAGGGCCAACCCACCATCGTCTTCTTTTATGTCTCCGATGTAATGCCAGTAACAGAATATCTATGTCGAAATTTTCAAGCATATTCATTTTATGTATTTTCTAATAAAACTCATAACCGCACACAATGTGGCTATGTAAACGGGGCTTGCATGAACGGATACGGATGCGTGCATCATATATGCACGAACACACAGACGAGTCTTTGAAAACCCGCCTTTATTCAGAACAAAATAATGAAACTCATTGCATGTTACACCAGATGGAAAATCTGTCAATATTCACAATCTTCCCTGCAACAATCTCAATAACTCAACTTCTCAATGTTTTTACAAAATTATGTGCTGGTGGAGAAACGACGAATTACATCATAGGATTAGAATATGTAAATTCCATTCACGTATATACAACCAATTTTCCTCAAGATTCAAGACTGTGTTTACAATGTGCATATCAAAGAACAACAGACTTAATATGCATGGTGTAAAAGTTACTTGGCTTTAACCATTACTACTCTTTTTACCAGTATTGTAAAGACTTTAAATAATAAATCTTGTATCAGAAATTACCAGAAAAATCGTTGTATGGGCGGGAGAGAATAATCTGAATGGCAGTTAGTGATTGTTTTGGTTAATTTTATTCAATCTTCTACTTTGTAAAGTATTAAATAAGCGATTTCGTCATTTGTTCTACATGTGAATATTCCAGCGTACGGTGTACAGGTGTTCCATGCATGGTTATATTTTTTCTCCGTTTTTAAACGTTTAAGTTTTTTTCTTTATGCAAAGCGTGTATTTCTACTATGTCGGTGACTCTCTACATCTTTGTACTTGGAATTTTATCTGTCATGATTCAGAAATTAGCTTTCGTAACTTCTCAGCGCTTACACCAGGGGTGCTGGGAATGCTTTTATTTAATCGGGAACTTCCACTTTCCTATAGGAAGTGCAAGTGACTATGTCATTTGCACGATGAAGAGTCAGAGAGCCTAGGAAATGGGATCGCTGGTTCCAAACACTGGAACCATGCAATATACGGACTAGTTACGTTGAAATGGGCGGTTAGTAAAAGCTTCTATCAAATTATCATGTGAATTTGTATAATTTATAAATTAATATTACAACGCTTTTTAATTTCTTAACGAAAGAATGCCATCGTTCGCGATCTTTCTTTCTTTTGGAAAACGATAGATGTGTAAATCGCTGTTTTGGCTCCTTCTCGAGCGGTGAGGAACTCTTCAATTTCACATCTTATAAGCGTCATAAACACTGTGTTTATACAAGTGATTTTGTTCTCTTCGGAGCGAGAAGACTTGTTGGAACCAATTTGAGTCACGTGACTGAAGAGCACCCAGGATTGACGCCACACTTGCACTTCCTATAGATAGACTTAACTTTTATAGCTCGAGCACCTTTTGTTCTAAAGTTATTTGACTATTTCAGGAATTTTCTCTACAACCAGTATAAGAGTTTTTAATGTGCCTGTACAATTTCTGAATAGAATTGTGCACGTAATTTTTGTATAATCCATATATTATTGGATATAGGTGTTAGCTATAATAGTTTCCGTTCTGAATTTTATTATCACTCCGTGATGTTCCATAGTGAGGTCAGTGCAGTGAAATTTGGCATAGTTGGGATATGGCAGCAGAAGATCGACAAGAGCGCCTGTACTCGTAGCATGCGGTCGGAGACTATGCCTCTCCTGTGCTCGTGAGCATATTTATTGGACCTTAGATAACTGGAAAGCGTGGTTTGGTCCGATGCATCATGATTCAAGTTGGTGCAAGCTGATGGTAAGGTTCGAATGTGGCATGTTCTCATGAGGCCGTGGGTCCAAGTCTTCAGGATGGCACTGTTCAAGCTGGTGGTGGCTCAATCGTGATGGGGAGTGTGTTTACGTGGCAGGGTTTGGGCCCTCTGATCAAATTGGACTTACCATTGACTGGGAATCGTGTGTTTTAACTGCTTGGTGGCAATTTGTAGCCCTTCATATACCATAACAACAATGGGATGTTCTAGGAGGACAATGTCATGTCACTGGCCCAACACTACTCGTGATTGGTTTGAGGAGCCTTCCGGACAATTTCAACAAATGAATTTTCCACCTAGATCGCCAGATATGAATCCCAGTGAACATATTTGGGATAATATGGAATGCTCCATTTGTACAGAAGAGCCTGCACCTACAACACTCTCGGCTATCGAGAGAGCATGGCTGAACATCTCTTCAGAGGGCTTCTACTAACTGACTGATAGGGTCCTAGGGTCCATGCCAGTCGAGTTGCTGTCTTTTGCTGGGTAAAAGGAGGTCTTACATGATATCGAATAGGTATCCCGTGATTTTTTAGTGCTTGAGTGTATAGTAAGACTCCAGCTATCCTCTCCCTAACTGCGATTGGCCGAAGCCTAATCACAACGCGACACCGTGCCGCAAGCGCTATAAGCAATTAGTTCTTTTTTTTTAATAAAGAAATGCAATTCATAAATATTTTAATGGTCCCTAAATGCATATTTAATAAAACATAATAATGAGCTAGTTAAACTTTATTTCTATCAAAACAAAAATTCACCTTCTAAACTGCTGAACTGCAATTAGATCAGGCTTGCCACAACAAAAATGGCTGATGATGTTGCTTGTGCATCATGGGGGATACAACAGGAAATTTTTGGGAGTTCTTTTAAGTGTCCAAAATTATTTTTTTTTAATCCTGTTCGTCATAAAACGTTGAAAGTTTATTTTTGTAGATGGTTTTTTAACAATCTATGTTGTGGATTGTCCAGGAAAGCAAGTAACAATGTAATCATTCGCAAGGTGATAAGGCCGACCAATCGCAGTTAGGGAGAGGTTAGATGGAATTCCAGTATATGTATTCACGTTTATTTAGTACGCTATTTTATATAGCTGATTAAAGAAATGTAGTACATATAATATAAAAATAAGTTTACTTTATCAAACATGTGAATGCTGTTGTGTAATTTTTGAATACATACAGTGATTGAAACATTCGCAAGTTGCTGTATCAAAACCGCATAATAGGTGGCTGGTTGCTGAAATTTGAATGCATTTGTTAATTACTGCCCTATTACTAGTATTAAACTTAATTGAATTACCTTTTAAAATTGTATTTTATATCTTATTTATTTTTAATTGTGATTTAACTAGCAAATTTTACTTATTGTTTATACCATAGATCTGAATAGAAGTGACTTAACCTTTTAGAGGTTAACATTAGTTTTTTATTAAAATCATTTTCCAATTACATTTTGTATTTATTATGTGTATAAAATAATTAAGTTAATGTTGATTTTAAATACACTATGTCCATAAAAGATTTTACCATAACGATATTTAATAACTTAGGAACTTAAATAACATAACATGTATAGTTTCTGGTATGATATTTAAAAAAAAAATCCAAAATATTTTTTGCGAAGGCAATGGCATTGACAGAACAAAACATGTTTACCATAGAGGAAATCCTAGCGTGGTTTTTGAAACTGTTACCAATTTTTGTTTACAGGCAATACAGGATAACTTACAGTAAATAATCATCAGAATAAAGGTCTATTCATGCCTGGATGAATACTTTTTTAAGAGACTGGGTTGGTAACAAAAACTGAAGAGCAGCAGGTGGCCCAGTGCATCATATGGAACGATAGAAGAAATAGGCTTATGCTTCGTGTCCACTGGCAGATAAAATTGTTATTCCTGAAGCTTAATATCCAGGTTATTTGTGGGTTATTACAATAGATCCCAGTTATAAAGAAAACCTGGTTATTTAACCTAGATAAAAAAGGATAGGGGGAAAATATCTTCGTTATTGATGCCACAACGGGGAGAATTGAGTCGTAAGCAGGTTATTTTCATCTTAGTTTAAAATAATGGCAGATTCCCTTGCTTCATTCTCTGAAACCATGAATGAAAAATTTGATTCTAATCTGCTTCTTCCATGACTTATGTGGTTACAGAAACCTAATGTCCTTTTATAATAATGAATTTTTGTTTTATCAACCATTTAACCAAAAGTTAATGAGCAGTTGCAATACATAATTTCAGCAACTGTTAACTTCTGATCGGGCAACAAGTTTTAATGGAAAGAAGTTATAAATTTTTTAAGAAAGAGGCAACAAACAAGCAAAATGGGGGCCCCTCCATTCAAAAGCTTAGCTGCACGTGACGTCATCTTTGCCAAACTGAGGCAACACCACCCAGACAGAAGGCCTGATAACGGAAACCTAATAAATTGTTACATCATTAGTCGACCAAATTTAGGGTTTATTATTGGTAGGAATAGGATTAACAATGGTCGATGTAAAAATGTATGAAGTTTGTTATCATGCCTTCTGTCTAGGTGGTGTTGACTGAGGCCGACAAGATTTATAAACCCTTGTAAAGCTTGTAAACCGCGCCACGGCCTGTAAATCTCATCGGCCTCTGTTAGCAAAGCTGACGTTATAACCAATGCTATTGTGGGAGTTTTTGACAAAATTCAAAATTAATTTATATTACTGGAAGCTGCCTTTTTCTTTATTAAGAATGAAAGTACTAAATATCAATTTTATTTTATTTTTATCAGGAAAGTATTCTAAACTATATGAAATCATCTTCTGATTTGGTGTCATTTGCCCTTTTAAATAACTGGAATATTTTTGGCAGGTGGAATATTAGTTTTTTAAAGATCTCCAAAAACTTCTCATCCAAGCATTAATTGACTTTTTATCTAGCAGTTATTTACCAGTTTGGCAAGCCATTCTATTTTATACTAGTTTTTGTTCTTTTTAATTTGATGCCAGTGCCTCATGAGCAGTTTTTTGCAATAAATGAATAAATTTGGGGTTTCTGTGGCACATGCTGAAAACCATACATGACTTATGTTCACAAGTTGTTAAATGTTATGGTATAAATTATTTATGGACTCCCTTTATCTTAAATTGTTAAATCTGAGGTTGTTGTTCTCTGTACTTATAAACGAAATAAAGTGAGTCCTTACAGGACAACATTTTATTGAAAATTATCTGACTAGTTTCAGCTTTTAATCCCACCTTCTTCAGGGTACAAAGGAAAGGGTGACTAGCAGCAGTAGTGCTGGGCGATTAACCGATTTAAAAAAGAAGAATCGATAATCGATTATTTAATTTCTTTATATCCAATACAGTAGTCGCCGCTTAATGTAGCCACCTTTAATATGGCTACATGCTTTTTATGGCCACTCCATCTCGGTCCGGAATTTTCTAACCCAATTCTATGTAACAAATTTTTGCTTTATGTGGCCACTTTTTTCAGAGGTAGTTCACGAATTGTACTTTTTCATCTCATCTATTTCCAGATAAATGAACACTCCACTTATAATAAAAACTATTCATTTCCCTCTCTAAGCCAATGAGCACTGCTGCCCAAAATTACAGATCGTACTGATTGGTCAATTACATGAAAGCTGCAAGTGAAGGGACAAGCCGAAAGCGTAAGCGAAATGGAAAGATGCTCAAGTTGAAGAAGGTCTTTTAAGTTGGTTTCAATGTTAAAAACAGAAATGCGCCAGTGAACGGTCCTCTCTTATGTCAAAAGGCTGCAGCCTTTAAGGCAATTAGGCCACAGTCTTTAAGGCAACTGAAGGCTGGTTTCATCGCTGAAAAAAAACGCAATGGGCTAAGCTTAGAGAAACTTCATGGAGAGGCTGCTGATGCCCTTGTTTATTGCAACTTGAGGGACAGAGAGAAAAACTTGTCATTACGGCAACTCCACGCTGCTTCAAAAATGTAAAAACTTTCCTAAATCTTTACGAATCGTCTACCAATGCATGGACAACATTAGAAATCTGGATTAACTGGCTAGCTCAATGGAAGAAGCATCTTAGAAGCGAAGACAAAAAATTGGTCTTCTAATTGACAACTGCAGCGCCCATGCTCATGTTCCTGATGATCTATCCTACTTAGAAATCATACGGCTTCTACCCAACACAACTTCACTAATGCAGCCAAGGTTGTCAAACAGACAGTAGTCAATACTTTAAATAAACTATTTTGAGAAGATGCTGTACGTGCATAAATGATTATTTAAGCAAACAAACTTGTCTATATGTAAGTACAAACACGTGCTCGACTTTTGGTAACCTCGCTTAAAACTGCCACCGGTTAATGTGGCCACTTAAGCATGGTCCCGAGGAGGCATGTTATGAGAACTTGGAATGATGTGTCATGAATGAATATAACGTAAAATTAATGATAGTCGAAATTGGTTCAAAGTAAGCCGGTTTAGTGGAACCATTATGGTTCATTGGAACTTTCAATGATAAAATATGGCATGTAACATATCAAACGACTTGGAATGATGTCATGAATGAATATAACGTTAAAAAAAAAAAAATGATAGTCGAAATTGGTTCAAAATAACCTGGTTTAGTGGAACCATTATGGCTTATTGGGACTTTCAATGCTAAGATATGGCATGCAACATATCAAACAACTTGGAATGATGTGCTGTGAACGAATCTAACATAAATTAATGATAGTCGAAATTGGTTCAAAGCTACGTGGATAATCATTGAACCAGTTTATCCATTAATTCTACGATAAATTCATTCATGGCACATCATTCCAAGTCGTTTGATATATTACATGCCATATTTTAGCATTGAAAGTTCCAATGAGCCATAATGGTTCCACTATACCAGGTTACTTTGAACCAATTTTGACTATCATTAATTTTACGTTATATTCATTCATGAAACATCATTCCAAGTTGTTTGATATATAACATGCCATATCTTTGAAAATTTTTGAGAGCGTCAAATAGGTACCATTAGAGCACGTGCCATTGTATCAATTACAACCATTTTGTAAAGAATTCAAAACACTGATAGCATAAAGCACCTTTCGGTACTTAATAATTGCCACTAGAGGGTAAGGGAGAGTGGGGGTGACAGGAACACTTTTAATTTTATTATGTATATTATTGTTTCTTTGATTTAAATTTTATGAATTGTTGTCTATTTATTTTCTGATTTGAAAACTGCATTTTCTATTTTGAAAACTACATTTTACCAATTGCAAAAAGCTTAATTAATCTGTGCATAGAAAAAACACTGATAATTGAAACACAATAAATCGTGGCATTTTTGTTATAGTTCTTGTGTTTTTCTCTAAAATTAATAATCACCCACCTCTACTTAGCAATGTGGTTAATGATACAGTGGGTGTAATTTATATGGCCAACTGAATCTGTTTCGTTGACATAAATAGGAAACAGCTGATGGGTGTTTATTACATTTCAAATAGGTGTAATAATTACAATTATAAACTAATTGAATTAAAATTATAAATAAATAAGAAAATGTGTCGTATATTTATATATGTTCGAAGGGTTTGTTTTTTTTTTCTCTCTCCCCTCCTCTGCTTGTTACTCTTCCAATCTATCCCAAGATTGACCGGTGTAAAGAAGGCCCATATGGGCACAATTAGCACCTCCACCAACAGGGAGTGACATGGAGCCAAACCCACACTAAATATAATTTGCTCAAGTTTTAAATCTTATAATTTGTTTTTAAGTTTAATTCAATCAGCTTGTCGCCCATTTGAAGTGTAATCATCCCCCTAGCATGACCCATCGACTGTTTCCTATTTGTCAGCCAATCAGATTCGGTTGGCCTCTATGCCGTATATAGGGTGTTTCCTAATTGGTGTCCAGTCTTTAGGTCCAAATAACGACTCAAGGGGAACAGATTGGCGGAAAATGAATATTATTTGGTTTTAATGTCCCCTAATCCAGAATAAGAACATTTTGCGTCCCTGGGGGTGAATTGGTAAATTTTGAAAATTTTAATTTTGTAGACAAAAACAGAAAAACTCGTTAGAAACTTATTAGAACTTTATTACTTATTAGAAAACAGTACATTTGAAAATGAATGAGAATGAATGACTCGTTACCCTGAAAAGCTAATGGTCTTTGACCCCACTCCAAATATAGGCCCTACTGTTTTCTAATAGGCCCGATGGTTTTTGTCCACATCGGCTAGTCATACCTCGATAAAGGGGGCAGGGCATGAGATTTTTTCACTGAACATTTTACATGATGCTCTACAACTTTCTAAATAACACATGGGGTCTAATCCCTACAAAATTAAAATTTTCAAAATTTACCCCTTCACCCCCAGGGATGCGAAATGTTCTTATTCGGAATTAGTGGACATCAAAACCAAATAATCAATATTCATTTTCCCCCCACCTGTTCCCCTTGAGCTGTTATTTGGACTTGAAGACGGGACACCAATTATGAAACACTCTGTATACTAAATTCAGTGTTAAGGTGTGTTTCGATAGACTCACGGACTTAGCGAGAGCTAACTCGTGTTAACTGTGGCCAGTGAGCTAAAATGAGAATCGCTTCGATCATGCTATCAAAACGCTTTGGGGAGGTATCTTTGTTCAGGTGCTGTTTCACTTTCGGTTTCAGTTCTTTCTTCCTGCGCTGTATCAGAGATTTCTTGTTTAATTCCAACACTTAACTGTAATTTACTGTTGACGTTGTTGAAAGTAGACATCGACGTTATATCTCCGCCAATAACACGATACCCGATCTACCCATACAGGATCGAAATGGGCTGCTGCCATCTTTAAACAAGCTGGATTGGTTCTCGCGAAGCTGTACGACCTTGGAAGCTCGGACCGTTTCGTGGGGCCGGGGTCTCCCTTCTCGTGCGGTTCTCGGCTCTATCGAAACGGGCGAGACCATCTCACGAAAACCTATCGAAACGATTCAGAGAGAGGAAATCCTACTATCGCGAGGTCCGTGAGTCTATGGAAACACACGCTTAGTTTTGTATCATTCACCACATTGCTATGTAAGGGCTGCTAGCCACCCTTTCCCTTGTACCCTGAAGAAGGCGGAATTAAAAGCCGAAAGTAGTCTGATAATTTTCAACAAAATGTTGTACTGTAAGGCCTCTTTATTTTGTTAAATTGTTAAGCTCGATATAGTGCACTAATTTTATTAATTTGTTTTTTATATATACAGAGTGTTCAGAAAAGTAGGTCAAGAATGAAATGCCATGTAGAGTTTGTAGTGGGGAGGAAAATTTTTCCTTTAAACATAGGTCCGGAAATGCCTTCTTACAGAGATAATGCAACTTGTACGAGGTAGGAATGACATTACAGTAGGTTTAAATTTAAATGAGTTCAGTCTCCTTATAATGGGGAAAATCGTGAATTAATAAAAACAAAAAAATAAATAATAAATAATGTCACCAATCTTGAAGAAACTTGTGAGATGGAAGAAAACTCAAAGGATGTAGTCTATTGAAGATGTTGTTGATAGTAGAAATAAACCCAGTCTAATGAGGATGTAGATGAAGTCTTGTGCAGATAATGTTGATAGGGGAAGACGATAATCTTGAAGTACAGATGAAATTTTGAAGAGGGTGATCCAAATATTTGGGATAAAATTTATATAAAAAAACGTTTTCGAGAATTTTTCTCATCAGTTGGATTAAATATTTTTGAATGTTGAAAACAGTTGAAATAAGAATTTAACAACATCTTCAATGGACTACATCCTTTGAGTTTACTTCCATCTCACAAGTTTCTTCAAGATTGGCGACATTATTTATTATTTATTTTTTTGTTTTTATTAATTCACGATTTTCCCCATTATAAGGAGACTGAACTCATTTAAATTTAAATTAATCATTTAAACTCCTTAGATCAATAATTACAGTAGGTGTTCAAAATGTCTGCTCCGATCCTCGATGCAGGTGTTTAGTCTGCGGACGAGATTCTCACGAACTCTGATGAAGATATCCGGGGAATCACTGACTTCTCCAAATGCTGTTGGTAAATCCTTTTCGCTTCA
>JAHWFO010041761.1:0-21154 GCA_023313115.1 Rhysida immarginata | reverse complement strand
TAGGCAATTTGTTTCAAGATCGAAACGCACAAGAGAAATAAAAACGCATGTTATTAAATTTTATTAAGAGAATCGGAAGAAATTCTGTTCATTTTTTAAATTAAGTTTCCTATAAAATATGTAAATATTATCTATCTTAAAATATTGAAAGATTAATTACAGATAAATGCAAATAAACTTTCGACTGCTCGAGATTCGCCATTGACTTCAATGTTGTAAATCAAGGCCTAGCATGGGAGTGTACCCTCAGTACCCTAACAAGGCCTGCTAACGCCATCTACTTCCGTCATCCGAGAGGACAGCTGCTAGCATTGGGAGTGTTACGCGATTGCGACACTATTCATTTTAGCCACTATAACCCTACTATCGCGAGGTCACGGGCTAAGGTCAAAAACTCTCACCAGTGAAAAGAGTTAGCGCTTGGTCGGTCAGAAATCCCGGTGAGAAAACTGTGACGTCATTTTAACGCGGTCAGAAACGCGAGTTAGTGCTGCTATGCCTAACCGGTTAGTCTCACCGTCCTCACCGAGAAAAAGACTGTTAGCCCAGTGAGAAATTACGTCATCATTCTCTCACCAGTGAGGGTTTTTGACCTTAGCCACGGACACACCCTAAGCGTCTGGAATCGAAACTATTCATCAAGAACCAATCAAATAAGCAGAAACTGTTCCCAGTATGGAGCATCATTCTATATACCTTGATGGAGCATAGCCTAATGAAAACCTTGAAAGTTTTTATTAGGCTATGGTGTGGAGGCAAAGTAAAGAATCACAGATGAGCAAAAAGAATTTTTTTTTTCATAAATAATACAAGAATGTATAAAGGAAAATTTGATAACGAGTTCACGAAGAACTATGGAATGAAATTGAATTCTTGCGTCGGAACAAATCAAACATAGAATGGGGGGAAAAGGCTTAATTTGCACTATACGCACAATCGCGCGATCAAGGTAAGTGAAATGATGTTTTGAAGACCCCCCCCCCCCTCCCTCTAACCAGCTGATATATAAACCTTTTTATTTGGTTACGAGTAAAAGGCTAAATTAATGCTAAGATAATGCTAACTTGACTCAGCACAACCACGAGAACAAGCGGACTTTCGAAGTGGATATAGCACGATCGACCACATTCATGTTATTAGAGAACTTATCGACCGCCACAACGAATATGAAGTGCCACTTTGCTTTGCCTTCATCGACTTTGAGAAAGCTTTCGACTCGGTGTTCACACATGCTGTAGTGAAAGCTCTGGAAAGAATAGGAATAGCTGGAAGCTATATTAGTATTCTTTAGAAGATATTTAGTAAAGCGACTGCTACCATTCGTTTGGATAAAGGAAAAGCAAGGATCAACCTTGGAAAAGGAGTAAGACAAGGAGACTCCATCTCACCAAAACTCTTCACAGCAGTTTTAGAGGAAGTCTTCAAGGAACTGAACTGGTCAAAAAAAGGACTTAAACGGTGAATTCCTTAACTACCTTCGTTTTGCCGATGACATCGTTCTCACCAGTAATAGTCCTTCTGAATTGGAGGAAATGTTACAAGAACTAGCAGATGCCAGCTTGCGTGTAGGACTGAAACTGAACACACAGAAGACAAACGTTATGTTCAGTGCATTTGCTCCAAAACAGAAGGTCATGGCAGGCACCATTGTGATTGAAGAAGTACAGCGCTACATTTACCTGGGACAAGAAATCACTATGGATGGCAACATTCTAAATGAAGTTAATAGACGAATTAGAACAGCATGGTGTGCTTTTGGCAAGAATAACATTATCTTGAAGAGCAACATGCCACTTAGCTTGAAACGAAAAGTTTTCAACCAGTGTGTTTTACCAGCACTCGCCTACGGAGCTGTAACATGGACTTTATCAAGGAGGACGACACAGAGAAGCATGGAAAGATGTATGCTGGGAATTACAAGAAGAGATCGAAAATTCAACAGCTGGATAAGAAGCCAAACGAAGGTGATTGACGTCATCGAACGGATCAAACGTTCTAAATGGCAATGGGCTGGTCACATTGCTAGAAGACAAGACATGAGATGGACCACCGTCATTCTGGATTGGTACCCTCGAGACTTTAAACGCCCAAGAGGACGACCCCATGCAAGGTGGCTCGACGAAATAAGGAAGGTGGCTGGTGTCAACTGGAAATCCAAAGCTTCAAGCAGAGAAGAATGGAAGCGTTTAGAGAAGACCTTCACCCAGCAAAGGGTTGACTATGATGATGATGAAAAATATTGATTTGTCATTTGTTTTCTTCGCTAAACATCCAAAATTTATTTTAGTAATTTAATAAAAATTTAATTCTTTTATACGACACTATTTAAAATGTTTTTCACATACTTTTGAAGGAATTTCTGTATTGAACCTATGGTGTCGTCTGCTACAGTACGCGCACGCCACCAGCTGGCGCTCATAAATTGAACTTGCTGGGCTTTTTTACGGAGATGTTTATTCTGTTATTCTTCATCCATGCTATCTCACAAGCTCTACTCACGTGAGTTGACAACTCACATGGGGAGAACGAAAAACATGGGAGTTGATTTTCGAGAATACCAATTTGTCTGATCATTCGTGTTTGTACCACGTGACCCTCCCAACTCATGTGAGTTGTTAACACGAAAATTTCGAGAATAGGGCCCCAGATGCGAGAATTTGATTAGCAACCCTTTTGTGAGATGTCCCTTTGTCAGATGAATGTTTTCTCTTGACTGATAACTTTTTTCTACTGGCCAGAAAAAAAGAAAATTTTTTACCGATCGAACATAATTGCTGATGGATTATACATGTATAATAAAGAAATTATATTAATAAATTATAATAAAATAATCACTAACAGGATAGCTTAAAGTGTCTGTAATAATATACAGAAATCTTTTAATAGATTGTTATACGGTCACGATCTCACAATTTTCATTTTTTTAATTAAAATTATCTCAAAAAGCATTAAACGTAGGGATTGAATAATATTTGCGATCCATTAAGATTGAAAATAAAATTGATTATATGAAGAAAAAAAAATTGTCTGAAATGCTATAACTTCAGTTTACGTGCCGAGCATATAGGGTTTACATGTGGCGTTTTAGAGGGCTGTAAATTAAATTAGTGGCAACTTAACCTTGAAACTCGCAGAAGGGCGGGCAAGCGCAAATAGGATATGGGAGCGGCGAGGTGGCGCTGTTGTCGATGTGTAGAGTGAAAAAAACAGTCGATCTGCTTAGAAGGGTAGTTGTTGTGTGGCTTTAAAGTGAAGAGTTTCGTTTCCATCGCTCTAAAGCACGTTTTCAAAAGATGATCAGCGGTCGTGGCTTAAAATCGAGGTTGCCCGTGGCAAAAGTGCAACAGAATGCTATCGAGGATTAGTGGAAGCCTGTGGCACAAATGCTTTACCGTATAGGACAGTAGCACGATGGGTTCAGGCATTTCGTTCGGGTCGGAATGAGACTGCGGATTTGCAACGCACAGGTCGGCCCTCCATTCCTCAAGAGCAGATTGACATCCTGAGCGGTCTCCTTACCATAGACCGCCGATGGACTGTCCGAGAATTATCCTTAAAGGTTGGTCTGAGTCATCAAACTGTGTGGTGCATAATGAAGAAATCTCTCAACATGAGGAAAATTGCTTCCCGTTGGGTTCCACATCGACTAACCGAAGTACAGAAATGGCACCGGTATGCACTGGCTGGCACCCACTTGGAGAGATACCGCAATGAAGGAGACGTATTTCTGCAGCGTATTGTCGCCATTGATGAGACATGGGCACGAGCCTATGATCCTGAATTAAAGCGTCAATCAAATGAATGGCGTCACCAAGGTTCGCCACGTCCACAGAAATTTCGACAGGAACCCAGTCGGATGAAAGTTATGCTGATTGTGGCATACGACTGGGACGGTGTGATTCTTACACATGCTGTACCTGAAGGACAAACTGTCAACGCAGATTACTATTGCCGATTTCTACTGCACCATCTGCGTCCGGCTATGCGGCGCAAACGTCCACGTTTATTGCACAACAACCTCCCTATCGTGTTGCATGACAACGCTCGTTGCCATGTCGCAAACAAAGTCACTCTCCTATTGCGACGGTGGCAGTGGGAAATCCTGGAACACCCTCCTTACTCACCCGACATAAGTCCTTGTGACTTCGATCTGTTTCCGAAGTTGAAGCAACCCCTCCGTGGTCACCGATTTCATGACGTTTCATCTGTACTCCACGCAGTAGGGCGCTCGGTCGCTCACATCAACAATCAACACCATGCCACTGGTCTACAACGGCTTCCCGACATTTGGCAAAAGGTTATAAGCTTTGCTGGTGATTACATAGAAGGAATGTAATGCAATTGTACTTGTAAGTTCATTAAAAATTGATTTATACCTATGTTGCCATTACTTAATTTACAGCCCTCGTATGTACTTGACAAAACGTAAATGCTTTCAACTGGAAAATTAACAAAATGAGCATTTTATTGCAGATGCTTTGCTTTGTTAGCCGCTTCTTCTAAAAATACGTTTTATGTCTTATAATTATTTATTTCATTGTACGAACCTATTTTGTACGCCGGATGGGAAGCCTAACCTAACCTCCCACCCATCATGGGAAGCCGGATGCCAACCACTACATCTTGCCGGGGAAAGCTTATACGAGCCGGCCATCGTTTCCCTAACGCCGTTGCCACTCGCTTGACAACGTTGCTTATTGTCGACTGTGGCAAATAAAGTAGATCGCCATTTACGATCTGGAAGCAACCTTAAAACATAAAATTTATGTATTTGAAAGAGTAACTTAATATTTTTTCTCAAATCTATTTACTACACAAAAATAGTTTATTTACTGTTGCGAAGAAACGCAAGGTGATGAGAAGCTGAAAAACGAGGAGAGTCCATCCCCCCTTTGTCCCGCGTTCCACTAATGCTGTCGTCGATTTCTCTGATAACTGATACAACAGTTTTTCCCAGCCAATATTTCTTCTTGAATTGTTCTTGGTCTAAACGCTCCATAGATTAATGCGATCTCACAATCGCATTTCTCTGAGGAGTTCTAAATGTTGTCGAAGACTGCACAGTCTTTCGAAGCGAGCGAGGTCGTCCATTTTGAATTTACTCGCTCTGAGGAAAAAATCTCGCCTCACACATCGACATTTTGCCGTAATGAAGACTTTAAGAACAGTTTGGACTTTGAAACTGGATTTTCGAGGAACAAACCTTCCTTACCTCAACCTTAAACCTGATCGTTCAGTAAGGGGTTCATAGTGCTGTTTCTATCGATAAAATTGGTAGAGACTTTAAACCTGATGCATGATTCCACCCTAAAGTCACAGAAAAACTGTATGTCCTTTTAGATTTTAAGACATGGTCTCCAAAGGAGGTGAAGATGTAATTATAAAAAAAAAACAAAAAAAAAAAAAACGAAGGCCCGCAAAGTCGCTTTGTCCTGATTGGTCAACGTGACCGGCCTCTGTAGGCTAAGCTATTTCTACGTACATTAAACGAATTGAATTGAACTGGGCACGAATTTGTAAACAAAATTCTTGCCATTATAAACAAGGCTTAAGTGCTTTGTAATATGCAAGTATTGTACTATGGGTGACTCATCACCAAGATATAGAGCCTTATATAAATATTTCCTACAGTAACTAATTTAACCCTTCTGATCTTGAAAACCACAATTATATTTTTAGGTTTACCAAATGAAAAAAAATTCATTAACGTCTTGATGTGGGTACACAAGTCGTAGGTGAAATGTGGAAGTGTTTTTATTGTTTACTAAAATAAAGATAAATTTTTTTCTTTTCTTCAAAATTAAATAATCTTGTATTAATTTTTAATAAATTACCATCTGTACTGTATTAAGGAACTTTTTGTAGAAAGAGGTGAGAATGAATCAAGCCTTTGAAGTTTGTTTTTTTTTTAATTGTATAGATCCAGGTTATACATTTTTCAAATCGTAAAAAATAAGAGATTTTTCTGTACATTTTTGCATATTTCATTTCTCCTAAGTTAGCGACGAATCAAAAAATGGGGATCGCATTATAGCAGAATACTTACAGTATATATGAAAATGGATGATTTTGTAAAGTTATAAATATAAACAACGGGGCTTGTATCCGTTGGAGCTAATGTCTGTTAGCCATATCAATTGGGGCAACCTCCGGATCTCACTTCAAATATTACTTCAGATATTATTCCAGCCCATATTGTTGTTCATGAAACTTTGTTAAATTCAAAATAGTTTTTATTATTTTTAAACTTGCTATAATATCGTCTATAATATTTCTTTCCACTTTATTTCTATTATTTTGATTGCTTTGTCTATTTTGGTATTCATATCTTTTTAAGATCACAGCAGACTGAGAATTAAAGTACGTAGAAATAGCCTGGAGACTTATTTCCACGTACGTACGAAAAAAAAATTGTAGGTTGAGCCCTGCCAAAAAAGGCTACACGCAATAAGCTATAAATTTTGTTTTATATTGTTGACCCAGTTGACCATTTCACATGTGGTGGAAAATTGCATAACTCAAATGTATCTGCATTTTCTTAGGTTGCTCGGTGGGGTGTTTTTTTTTTATGCAAATAAGTTTAGCATTTTACCTTGATGAATTTGTATTGATGAATATATTTTTTTTATTTATTTATTCAACAGCTTATTTGGTGAGAACCTTCATGTTTCTTGGATTTGTGGTCTTAGCTCCTGGACATCAACTTTGTTCATCAGCTACAGACGATTTGCTCTACATGGCCTATGTCATTGAGTAGATGTTGAAAGTGGAAAAATTAACCAACCTGGGCTGTTCAAAGGTCAAATTGGATGCTTTCCGAAGAGTTCAAAATTTAATCTATTTAATAATGATCATCAAATGTTTTTGATGGGATTTTTAAGAATAAAGTAAAATGAGAATTTTTATTTCTCAAGGATTGCATCTCAGTTATTCCTTTAATCTACCCTCCTAAAAATTCAATTTACCAGTTCATTCTCCACAGCAGTTTGCATTTCTAACAATTACCTCTCCCACAAACACGCCTTGTGAACATGAAAAGCAGTCGAGTAAAAATTAAAAAAAAAAAAAGAAAATTGTATAATGAATAATAACTTTAAATTGAAATTGTCAATTTTGTAAGTAAACCATGTTCACGGGTTTTTGTATTTTCCCGCTCCCTCTGTGAGATGAATATTGGATGTGGAATCTTTTAAATAAAGCTGAATCAGTTTTTAAAAATCATTCCAAAGTTGCAATTTTTTTCTTTCTCCTCCCCCCCCCCCCCTTCATTTAATTTAGTGTGATTTTTCTTTAGTTTTGAATTCTATTAAAGATATGTACATTTAATCTAATAAATTGTTTTCCTTTGGGTTAGTTTTTGTGTCTAGATTATTTTTGATAATCACAATTGTGCAATACTGTTTTGTAAATGTATATAGGTTTATTTTTCTTAAGTATAAAGCCAACCTGCAATAAAAACACAAATTTTACTTTTGGTTTGATGTTATTTAATATTGTGACAAAGGGTTATTTAATTATTAAATACAGTTAAATTTACATCAGATCCACAAACATGTATTTTACGAGATGAGAAATAAATAAAGCCAAATGAATTTATACAGTGAAGCGACTCTCTGACCCATCTGATAACATCAGAATTACTATTTTGTTGGTGGTCCACACTAACTTTGCCATTTTCAATGGATTATTTTTAACTGCTTCAGGTAGAGGATTAGTGTTGTAGGTTCGAACACATCTGGTTTGTGAATTCCCTAGTCCAAACAAACCTGTTGCAGTCTTGAAAAATAATAGTCATTATCATTTAGAATAATTTAAAAATTACAGAAATCACTCAATTTTTAAAAGTTATATGATTCACATGGTTACCTGCCAGAAGCAAAGTTTATTTTCACCACTGGAAAAGGAAGCCAAATATTTCCCGTCTGGAGAGAAGGCACAAGCTGTTAATGGGGTGGCATGTGCTGGAATAATCTTTAAAGAAAAGACTACATCAGAAAAAACTTAAGAAAAGAAAATCTACTCAAGAACATAAATTTCGTTACCTGGTACTTAGATGCTCTGAGTTCATAAAGTGCCAATCCTCCATTACGAGCTCCTACTGCTATTCTTCTTGTTTGACTGCAGAAACTCACCATGTTAAACCTGCCAAAAAGATCAATCATTATCAGACAAGCCCCTTTTACAGGACGTTTAAGCTGTCCAATTTTGACAAACTGCTGTTGCAATAACCAATTTTTTCATTTACTGATGCTCATTTCAAATTTTGCACATTATCACGTCATAACCAATCAGATTGAGTCTTGCCAACACCTAGACAGAAGGCCTGATAAGGGAAAAGCCATACATTGTTACATCATCGTTAGTCGACCAAATTTAGGGCTTATTATTGGTAGAAATAGGATTAATGGTGGTGTAATAATGTATGGCTTTTCCGTTATCAGGCCTTATGTCAATGCTCTGTTCAACGAAAGAAAAACTGGGCGTGTCTAATTGAATTCCCAATTTCAATTGTTAGACATTCTTGCTAAATAAAATTAACAATGTTTAACAATTTAAATTGGACATTTAACTGGACACGTTGGACAGAGTGTAGGTGGTGTTGGTCTTGCAAAGAATCGCGATTTAGAGCGAGAATCACTCAAATCTGTGGTTCGTGAATGCGAAATGTAATCGTGGATTGATTGATTCATTCTAGTTTCAGGCCGTATTCAGAAAGAATGGTAATAGTTCAGGGGCCAGCGACACTTCGTGAATGTTAAAAAATGTTCGAAGCTGAAATTTTACCTATTGTCGGCATTTTTCAGTAAGAAAAAAAATCACTTCCTGCCACCTCCATTGTAGAACAATTTAGGGGTGTCTCTAAAAAGTCCGACCGGTCGCGAAATTTTGGAGCCAACAGTTCAGTCACTGTTGAGCCCGTCACAAGGCTCATTTTGGAGCAAACAGTGACAGACTCGAAATTTTGACTGTCCGATCAACGCGGGAACGATGCAGGCATACCCGCATTTTAAATTTTCTCCTGATTCAGACGACCCTCGATTCATAATGCGGCTTTGCATTAGCGGTCGCAATTAGCGCGACCGGTCGCGTTATGAATCGAGGGTCGTCCGAATCGGGAGAAAATTTAAAATGAATAAAGCCAGCTACGTATGCCTGCATCGTTCCCGCGTCGATCGGACATAGGCAAAATTTCGAGTCAGTCACTGGTGGCTCCAAAATGAGCTTTGTGAAGGGCTTTGACTGGCTCGGCCGTATCAACTTTTCAGAATTTTTCGTGGATCCCTTCAAGTCGAATTCACGTGCTAAATCAGTGAGTGTAAAGAATACAAAGATAAAGGCATGTCATATAACAATAAATTTGTCAAGAAGGAATGCATCGCGACCTGTCGGACTTTTTAGACACACCCTTACTCTTGCCATCGACATAATTAAAACTGTTGCTTTGAACAGTCACTTTACAGGGAAGCTCCCTATTGCTGCCAATATTGATTGATGAAGAGTTGCTTAGCAGCCCAGTGGTAGTACGATTGAATAGCTTGACAAAAATTGATGGCATTCGCGTAAAAACAGATCACCAATTTAATTTTTTTTACCTCAAATTCTAAATTATTCATAAATACATATTCAATGTGTTTTTTTTTTAAATTGTTGAAATCGATTGAGAGCAAACATTTTTTCTCGTTCTTTTACGTTTTCTGAAATATATAAGTTTTTACTTTATTTATTTAAAAAGTCATATCTCAAGCTAATTTTTCAAATCTCTCTGAAATTTTAAAGTATCAAAAAAATGTATTTGCTTAAACTTTTTAACAAATGGGGAATTTTAATACTCCCAAATTACCGTATTGCGGTAATTAGCGGAAACTTATGAGCCGCTACTTCTCCGCATTGAGATCTCAGTTGCGCTGGTACGGATGCCGTTTCACAGCGTTGTTTTTCCGTTGTTCAACCATGGCCTCCTCTAACGTAGGAGGCCGCGATCGCGAGGAGGCCATGGTTCAACATGCTTTTATAGAGAAAGACAGACATCTGGCGGCAGATAGGGGAAATCGCTCTCGCACGCATTTTAGCATTGAAACGGAGCAGCATGCCCAGGCCTTGTTAATCTTGAAGGCCTCGGTTTTATTTTTCACAAGGCTTTAGTGATTAATAATCATATAGCAATTGATTAACGAATAATGATTAATTTTATTGAATAATGTAAAGGAATAATATAAATGGATATTTTAAAGAATAATATTGTTAATTAATGTTTAATTTTATTAGTATTACTGATTAAAGTTTAAATTTCCTTAAGGCTAACCCAGAGACAAATGAAAGTAAAGGCTTTTGTTAATTGATCGTCTCTGAACCGCACACTACGGACAGTAGTGTGCCGATGGTTTAGGCTGGTTGGGTTGCATTCACGCACACAAAGCAAACTAAACTATTTGATTGGCTGTTAGTGCGCAGACTGTCTGATATAATCGACCGATTGCTTAACTTAATTTCAATAAATCTATCCATGTATAATAGGTAATATCAGGAACAACAGCTTCACATACTTCATCCCATAGTTTTTTTCTTCAAATTTATGTCCGAGTATTCATTTAAATTTTTCTTATCTAAAGCTGGTCTTCGCTTTATCTGTTCAATTAAAGTCTGCATTAATGAGTCATTAATTAATGACATTGCCGAACTTTTGTATTTATAAAAAATAGTGGTGATAGTTGACGCCAAGATTTTGCACTGCAAAAGAGCTAATCTTATCTCTTCGTAGGCTATAGCACTGTCCACTGCACACCGGGGTAGTCGGCGAGGGCGCACAGTACACCATACTGAATAAGCATGGCTGACTTTACAGTTGTAAGGGAATCGGGAAGCCCATCCAACGGTTTCTCGGTCGGTCTATCGGTCGACTAGAATCCCTTATTCTTACACCGTGGTGTACGCACTCACGTTAGTCTTCATACCAACTAAGCAACCAATTAAACTGTCAGCCGATCAAAAGTTTGTAGTGTGCGGTAGCCTAACTCTAATTAAATTCTTGAAAAGATTTGGCCTCTACTGAATAGGCTTCTTGCCTTCTTCAGAGGCAGCACTGCAAATTGATGTTCCGCGCCTACTGGCGATAAAAAATAAAAATTTTGGCGTCCAAACAGCTCGGCGTGCTCAGCTCGTTAAGGGTAGATTCATCAAAATTTGAACCAATTTTCACGGTTTCTCGTGTAATATTCGTTAAATTCCAATTTAATTTCTTTTTTTACAAGTGAAATTAAATATTTACAAGTGTACGCACTTTTATAAACAGAATACATTTTATAAAATCATGGTTCTCCAAAATTCAAATTTATCTACAAAATTTGATAAAATCCCCAACACTATAAAAATCAAAAATAAAATTTAATTAAAACTCCCACCCCTTCCCTCTTAACTAATGTAACTAAACCATCTAACTAAAAAAATTTTTATTATACACTATATGATCAAAAATATCCGGACACCCCTCACAGATCATCGATTGGCCCAATGTCACATGATAATGACTTGCACATCATTTAAATAGCTTCCCACACCTTCAGACACAACTCTGCTTGGACATTGGCAAGAATGGGTCGTTCGGCAGAGCTCAGTGAGTTCCAACGTGGAACCATCGTTGGATGTCACCTATGCGGCAAGTCCGTGCGTGACATTTCCAGCCTTCTTCAGATACCCAAGTCAACAGTAGACGATGTCATTATGAAATGGAAGACCCGGGGATCAACAACAGTTCAACAACGAACCGGTAGACCCAAGAAACTAACGGACAGAGACCGTCGAGTGCTTCGTCGTGTCACCCGCAGCAACCGGAAGTCTTCGGCGGAAAAATTTGCCACAGAGTTTCGAAACGCCTCTGCAAATGATGCCAGTATCATGACAATTCGTCGGGATCTGCACACGATGGGATTCCATGGCCGTGCTGCTGCCCACAAGCCCCACATCAGCAGGGTCAACGCCAAGCGACGTCTGGAGTGGTGCAAAGCCCACAGAAACTGGACAATGGACCAATGGAAACGTGTAATGTGGACAGACGAATCTCACTACACACTCTGGCAATCCGATGGACGAGTTTGGGTTTGGCGCATACCTGGAGAACGCTTCTTACCTGAGTGCACAGAGCCCACAGTCAAGTTCGGAGGAGGAGGAGTCATGGTGTGGGGCTCATTTTCATGGTACGGACTGGGCCAGCTCGTTCCTGTGCAAGGAATCATGAACTCCGACCGTTATCTGAATGTTTTGGACAACTGTGCACTTCCAACGTTGTGGCAATTTTTCGGAAACGGGCCATTTCTCTACCAACACGACAATGCTCCGTGCCACAAAGCGAGGCGTGTACAGCAGTGGTTTGCGGACTCAGGGGTCGAAGAAATGGGTTGGCCGGCACAAAGTCCCGACCTCAATCCTATAGAGAGTCTGTGGGATGAATTGGAAAGACGCTTGCGGGCCAGATCACATCGGCCAACTTCTGTACCTGAACTGATTCTCGCTCTTCGGGAGGAATGGAGGAACATTCCGGAAAGTACCTACCAACATTTAGTGGAAAGTCTTCCCCGAAGGGTGGAAGCTGTGATTCGGGCAAAGGGATGTGCAACGCCGTATTGATTTCCATGAAATCGTGGCTAGAGCGCAAACGTGCATGTGTCCGGATATTTGTGATCATATAGTGTATAATCAATTCATAATGGGCATAAAATTCATATCAATGTCTCAAAGTTGATCTGAATTTTATGCCCATTATGAATTGATTATTTAATAAAAAAAATTTAGTTAGATGGTTTAGTTACATTAGTTAAGAGGGAAGGGGTGGGAGTATTAATTCAATTTTATTTGTTACTAGAAGCGAACCCATCCGATTGTATAATCGGGAAATAATCCATTGTTAGATAACCCATTGTTCGATTTTTCTTTGTTGCGACCGATTTTATATAAATGACAACGTCCACCGTGTCTGGGGATTTTATCAAATTTTGTAGATAAATTTGAATTTTGGAGAAACATGATTTTATAGAAACTTTTCTCTCCAACGTAAAAATATTGTAAATAAACAGAATACATTTTGTTCTGCATGAATACTTGGCTAGGAATTTCACATTTAATATCAAAACAAACGATTATGACCCTGCAATGTGGGAATTCCTTTTTAAAGTAAGGATACATGGTTTTCCTTTACAATTTTTTGATCCAGCCATTTCACCCATCCATTCAATCTTTGATGCAAAAAGTGCAGCACAGAAAAAAATATTCTTGAAGCAGTACTTTCATGAATGGAAAATAAGGCACCTATTGAAGAAAAATTGAGGCCAAGTTTTATCTTCATCAAAAAAATTATTAATTTGTCTTCTTTTGGAACATCAATCTTTCTGTCGTTTCTTTCAAATGTCCCAACATTGAATATAGACAAAATAATTGCCAGCATGCTCATTTCAGATATCCCCCTAACTTATCATTCTTTATAAGTTGTTAAGTGTAATGAACATCATCGAAAAAATCAAAAAGTGCTTACACAGTAAGCCGAATTGACTGAATCCTTCTTGGGAAAACAAAAAAAAAACTAACTTTCTTTCCATTTGTGCGATAATATGAGTTACTACATCCAACAGCAGCACATAGTATTCTATTTTTGTTCATTTTATCACGTTAACTGTTTGCTAAAGAGTTAAGGAAGAAAGTCCGCATGCTGTAGCTCAGGCAGGCTTCCTTGAGTTTGGACGCCAAAATTTTTATTTTTTGACACTAGTGGCGCTGCCGGTCACTTGAGTTACGATGGCAAGAAGTCTATAGCGTATTCGTTATTATTGCCGTCTGATTCTTTCCGACTTGAATCCAATGTTTAATCGTTACTATACTTCGTCCAACAAGAGAAAAACAGGGTGTGTTTCCGGTCTGATATCGACTACTCACTCATCCGCAATGCTTTGTGGGATCTCTCCTTCAGCGGCTGCACAAGTCAATTTGTAATGGCGACGCCCGTACTACAACTCTTCAGCCAAACAAGGAAAAACTATTCTCAGCCAGGCTAGGGAGATTTGTGTGGAACGTATTTTGCTACTTTAAAGGAAAATAGTGTTTTAAAAGCTCATCTGCTTTGATAGAAGAAAGGCAACGCAAGTTTCTTTTTCTTGCGTTCGAACAATTGTTCAAGAAGGAAACGAAGCGTCTTCATGCGAAGCTACCACCCCCCTCTCCTCGCTTTTCGACTCCTGGAAAGAAAAGGCCCAGGGAATCTCGAACAACGATATATATAAAATTGAGTTAAAAGATAATTTTATGAAGGGTACAACATTTTTAATTATAATTAAAGCAAAGCAATTGAATAATATTAAAGCTTCTGCTGTAATATTATAAAGCGCTTCTTCAATGAGACATGAGACAGAAGTGATTAAGCGCTTGAGGCCCCCTTTCTCTGATTGGCTAATCTGAAACTTCCTGTGACACACCCCGTTTTTCTCTTGTTGGATGAACTATAATCATTATATAGACCTCGAAAAATATGCATTTATTATTAACTATTCTATAAAATAGGGGTGTTTTATAATATTTTAATTATAATCGACACTGGTGGCTATTATAATTAAGCAGCAACCTTCGCTAAGCCTATTTGTTGTCCATCTGATTTTTTCGAGGTCTACCTTATTAATCATTTGGGGGAATTATTCATTAGTCGAATTGTTAACTAGAGGAAGAAATTTAAGAGTATTTTATTATTCAATGAAATTAATCATTTGTATTATTCGTTTATATTAATTAATAAAATTAATCATTATTCATGACTCAAATAATTTTAATTACTAAAGCCTTGATTTTTCACAGGTTTGTTTTTGAGGGGCCCACTTCAGGAATTTTCACTACTTTCCGCTTGTTGCCCTGTTTAACAATTTGTTTCGGATATTTTTTCAATAATCGCTCTTTCAAGCACCGCATAGAGAATGAGTGTGGTGACTTTTCGACGGCTGCCATTTCAGAAGTGCGATATTCAACATACAAGCTCCGAAGAAAGTCAAAATAATAGATGTTGTTCCGAATTGTATTTTCTTAAACAAATGAACAAATTTGTTCAAATGCAGCGTTACCTGCATTTGCGCCAATCAGACTTCTCCTTTTGCACGTTTATACAGGGTGTATCTAAGCCCCTGTCACAAACTACTGGTTCGGATAACGAACTCTTTTTGAGATTTCCGCAGTTAAAATTGAAGTTTCAGCAACTGGTTTTTCTACTCTCTGGATGGCAGATGACTTGCGGAGAAGCTACACTTGCCATCCACAGCGTACAAAACCAGCTACTGAAACTACACTTTTAACTGCGGAAATCTCATAAACGGTTCGTTATCCGAACCATGTTTATATGAACTTTTGTGTTCATCTCGTTGTCGAGAATCACCATCAGAAGTTTGTGATAGAGGTTTTTATACATCCTGTATGTGATCTGAATCGACTTTTTGATTGAACACTACAAATAATGTATGGCGATATAAAATGGGGTGTCTTTGCGATAATAAGAAGAGGAATGGTCTCGATTCTACATTGCATGGAACTGAATTTTCACATTTTGTACCTTCACGAATGTGACTAATAGTGTGACTATAATAAATTGAGTAATTATTCATGCTTACTTCGTAACCGCAGATATTGAAGGCTCTTATAAGGTTGATGTTCACTTCCGAAGCTAACAGATTCGTTATAAGATTGTTTATATTTCTTTTAATGAGTGAAATTACTCAAACATTTTGAACTTGTTCAGTGAAATTACTCAAAGCCTTGACTTTCGCTTAATGTTGATGGCAATTTTATCTTGCTCCCTTGCAAGTTATTCGCTTGACAAATTTTCAAAATTTCAGCACATTTATCTAAACGTCTTTGGTGAATGAAAATATTTGATCTTTTTTTGCATTACAAAAAAAACACAAATTGGCGTAACTGTAGCCATCGGAGAAATTGGTTTAGTCCGAGCAACAATGTAACTTTCATTGCTTTCATCTTGGATTTTAAAAATCAGTAATTTTAACAATTTTGACTACGAGTTCGTGCGCGACTATTTTGCTCCTGCTAAAGCTAAGTCCTATTAATGGCTGGCAGCATAAGTTTTTTCATTATCTTAGTAATTAAATTAATGGGGGGGGGGGGTCAGCTCTGAACATATAAGTCAATTGATTCTCCCCCCTCCCCCCTCCACACACACATTACGTTGGACTGCAGGAGTACATCGTTCTACAATAGAGGTGGCAGGAACTATTTTTTTATTCTTATAGAATGGCAATAAACATTAGGTAAAATTTCAGCTTTGAACATTTGTAACATTTATTGTTTTTCTTTTTAATATAATTAACAATCTGCTTCTAAGCGTTGTATTGCTGGTGCGCTGGCAGGAGTTGATTTTATGTTAATAAAGCTTTAATATGGCACAGTAAAAAGAAAATTATTGTTGAGCAAATGTTTAAAACAAAACAGTGTCGCTGGCTCCCGGACTATAATGCTCTTGCTCAACACCCCCTTAGAAAGAAAGCCTCAACTGCAATGTCATACATTGTTAACTTAATCATAAATTATTGGTAGAAATACGATTAACAATGGTTGAATCATGATAATTAACAAAGTATGACGTTTCAGTTGGCAGTAGGGTTTTTCCAAAAAACTCAATATATCGACGTTTTAGAAAATCATATTGAGTATTTTCTCGATATTTAAACAATTTCGATATATTGGTATATCGATATTTCTGACTCGATATTATCAAAATCGAGATCTAATACTAACAAATTTTTTTATCATCGTTTTTTATTTGTTATTTTAATATTTAAGTCTGTTATTTAATGTTTCAATATTTTAACCTATTTTTTTTACTTTTTATTTCTTTTGTAACTTTATGTTTTAGTTCCCCCCCCCCTCTATTGGCGAGATGTTTCCACTGAGCTTCCTGTCGTTTCATTGGCCCATTTTATAACTTTTTAAAACTTTTATAGTTTTTATGATGGTGGCAATGAGACGTGCATTTTACAAACTGAAAAATAAAATTTGCTTTAACTTACTAGTGTTTAACTATTGATATTTATTTCCACCATAAATAACAAAATTAGTACTCTGGCAGGCTATCTTTCTAGATGTCGTCTTGCTCAAATTGTTGAGTATAAATTCATTAACATGGAATTTGTATTCAACAAAAGATTTGAGCAAGAGTATTAGTGCTCATTCTGAATACGGGCCTCAATCCTCGATTGGTGAATATGGCCGCATCAATAAATGTAAGTACAGGGTGATTCCAAAGTTTCTGTGCAGTGGCTGGAAATACCCGCCACCGGCCGCGAATTTCCTTTTTGCAGCAAGAATAAGCAATATACCTCAAAAGCAACCAATAGAACGACGCTTTTCCGCGTGACGTCATCACAAAGCATGTGCTGCCCGTTCGTTCCCTTCGCTCGCTCGCTACGACGACTCAAAATACTTCGAAACCATTCGAAAAACGAAAGTTGTTTAATCAAAATGCTCACGTGAATAAGTACCATGTATACCGCTGATTGATGACTGCAAGGGCAGTCGAAATGCGCATGCGGGTTATTAAACTTTAATGTGGACAAGAGGTTGTGTTTTCTTCTGTGTCTTTACATTTATCCACAGTTACTCGGTTTTTCCAAAAATACTCACGTACTAAACTGTTTTTACAAAAGATTTTGAAAGTCAGACTTTAGAGAATCATCTTAAGCTTAAAAAAACAAGATACTTCATATTAAAAAAATTCAACTGAACACACAGTTTCATCAACTTGAGGTGGAAATTATGCATGAACTACTTATACGTAATACAGGGCAAGTCAAAAGTCTGTTACCCTCCATACAATTTCAAAACGAGTGGAGATATAACAAACTTGTTGCAGGTAACATATAGGAAGTTAGGTAAGGGATAAACAATGGTGGTGTCAAATTTGACCTTTGACCTCGAATTTTGCACCTTGCAATTTGTAACTTTGTAACCGTTACAGATAGAGAACAATTTCAGACAAATTACCAACTGTACAGTTGTAAAGCTCAAAACGCTGATTTTAAGAAAAAGAAAAAGAAAAAAGAAAGAAAAGAAAAAAAGATTTAATATAAACACTACAGCTGGCTCGGTGGCCGAGAGCATTAAGGCGCAGATCTTGCCGCTCTCGTCGAAGGGATAAATGCTTGTGTAAGATACGCATCATTTCCACTGCTTCCATGTGCACTGCCATCAAGAACTGAAATCATATGATTATGATAAACGTATGGAGTTTTGCAACTGGCTTCTATGTTGTGTTGAAGAAACTCCTGGTTTTGTTAACTATGTTCTGTGGTCAGACGAGTCCCAGTGTTCCCGAGATGGAGTAGTACCAAACAAAACCTTTCTTAATGGGCAGAGGTGAATCCCCAATGGCTGCGAGATGCAACACATCAGCAGAAGTGGAGAATAAATGTGTGGTATGAACTATGGAATGGCACCTTGATGGAACCTGTTTTCTAAATGGTTGCCTTACAGGAAGGAGTAAGGTACACAGAAAAGATTTTGTATGGCTTCGTCTCAGACTTTTTAGACAACTTGCTTTTAGTGCAGTTCCGCCGCATATGGTTCTAACATGATTGGGCACCTCCATATTTTGCAGCCATTGCACGTCAACGACTGGGTTTATTTTTAATTTCTTTTTATTTTGTTAAAATCAGCGTTTTGAGCTCTGCAACTGTGCAATTGGAAATTTTTCTCTGCCTGTGTATCGGTTACAAAGATTCAAACTGCAAGGCGCAAAATTCGAGGTCAGAGGTCAAAATGACACCACCAGTTTAATCCCTACCCAACTTCCTACGTGTTGCCTGCAACAGATTTGTTTTGAAATTCTATCGGGGGTAACAGACTTTTGACTCACTCTGTTTATTGATAGACCGTAACTGAATATTAAAAAATAGTTTTTAATTACACACTAAAATTTGAGAAAATAATGGGGTATATACACTGTGTATACTGTTAAAATTTGATCGAATTCTAACGAGAAGTTTCCCAGTTACGCTTTCACCGCGTAACGCGTGCTCACTTGTGAGTACTAACCAATAAGTCTAACCAATAAACTACTCATTAGAATTCGATCAAATTTTAACGGTATACACAGTTGTATGTTCGCTATTATTTTCCCAAATTTCATCTTCCCAGATGTTATCGAACCTGAGTTATTAACTTGTTGATCTTGGTGGTGGCATTTTTACGCCTGTTCATATCTCAGTTCAAATTCGGACCCATGTTCATAGGAACGTTTTTGCTTAGAATCATCCATACTACCTTCCCTAAACGTTTGATTTGAGTCACCCTGTATGTTGATTTTCCAAAAAAATTTTAAATATTTAATTTTTAATTTATTTCAATTAAAAATTCTGATGCACTTTGAAATGTTCCTAGCAGTCTGAATCAACGAGATTAATATAATTAGAGTGGAAATAACGACGCCATATTGGAAGCGAATTGAAGCGATGTCCACCATCGCTGTTGAGGTAAAAATTTGAAATGCTATGATGTGAAGTCATAATAAGAAGTATAAACATTTGGTTTATTACAATCATATTTATCATGGTATTGTATGCAGGAAGTGAATATAAAATGAAAATAATAAATCTATATGAAATTTATTCCATTTATTATCTTATATAATATTATTATATACAGAAATAAGAGAAAATAATTATTGAATAACTCGTGAGGGTTTTATGTTACGCCATACCTCAGCTGTTCAAATTATTGATGAAAAAAGAAAAATTATTTTCTTTCCTATTTTTCATCAAATAATTATTCCTTTGGATTCTAAAGGAAATGTACATTCTGCTCTCGGAATTATTTATTTTACATTATTAAGTAGCGGAAGAATGGAGCTACTTATTGGTTTCACAATGTCCGTCTGTCCGTCCGTCCGTTCCCTTCATAATTTCCACATTTTTGAGGTAGAAGATTGAAATTCGAAATGTAACTTGCTATGGGGATGAGCATCTTCACTATTTAGTTTGGCTTTGATTGGGCCACTGGAATCAAAGTTTCGGGGGTGGCAGTTGGTCTTTAGAAATATGGCAACATTTGGCATGTTATATATATCATTCGATCGGAAATGATCAGAAACGAAGAAGATAGAGCTCTTTTACACTTTCTAAATACTACGTTTGAGAAAATCAATTTTACTATTTAAAACTTTTACTAGGGGGGAGGCCGTGGCTTGGTGGGCTTCCACTGAACACACAACTTCAGGGAAGTTAACGGCTAGTCACTGGATGGGCGACCATCAGTGAGATACGATCTTCACCACCCCCTCCCTCCCCGGCTGCTGCGACCATCTTAATCCAGGTCGATCCAGGGGCCCAACTCGTCGGCCTCCGGCTATATAGGCCCTGAATGGACGTATTGGATTACAATCAATAAAAAAAAAATTGAAGGGGGGGGGTTAAAACGTGAAATAAAAGGTTAAATATAGATGATCTCAGGGCTTCCGCTACCTTCCTCGGGAGGATTAATTTCTTGTTAAGATATAGTTAAGGTGGCAAAGTAAGCCAGGACGTTATCTTAGGGTGATCGATTTTCAAAAATTCCACTGAGTCGGACCTTTTTCCATAATGGGTTGGTCGTCGACCCCCCTTCCCCTGGCTACGGGCCTGTAAGTATTTACATTTTAAACAAATGTACAATCGAATAACTGCTGAAATTTTGCTCTCGGGGGGGGGGGGGGGGGGGGAGTATAAATGCTATTGGTATAAGGGGTGTACTTTAGTATACCAAGGCTCATACTAATTGAGGATTCGTTAATACTTACGGATTTTAAAGATAAAACTTAACGAAATGTTAACGCACTAGCTCCATATACTTTCAATATAATTTCTTATGCAAATTCCGATTTATCCGTAGCTTAAACGTTGGTTATTTGGACATCTTAAGCCCGCTACATTAAAGAACTTGGCTTAAGATGTCAATTTACGTGTAGCGGTTCGGATAACCAACTTTTTAGCGATGATGAATCGGAGTTTGCATAAGATATTATACGGATTGAAAGTATATGGTGCTAGTAGTGCGTTAACATGTCGTTAAGTTTTATCTTTATTTTCCGTAAGTATTGACGGCTAATCTAATGAGGAACTCAGAATACAGGCTATAATGAACAAGATAG
>JAHWFO010041760.1:156385-194146 GCA_023313115.1 Rhysida immarginata | reverse complement strand
TTTTTTTTTTGTAACCGGGAACAGTCAAGGAATCATAAATTCGAAAATTTTGGAACAATGTCAATAATATTCTTTCATGATAGCCTTTTTTTGTCTGCTGATGACCAGCAAAAATCAAGGGAAATTCAGGGAATTTTACGAAATCTGTTTGCTATGCACCCTATCATTCCTAACCTTTTTTATAATTTTAATTTCATATGTGTTATCCTATTCATTTTTCTCGCCACCCTCTTATTGCTTCCTATTTGTCCTCCATCCTGTCCTATTCCAACACGTCTTCTAATTAATCTCATTTGTTCTCTTCTTGTTTTTCACCCAATACCGTATTACTGTTCTGTATAAACCCGTCCGTTAGTACTTCCTTTCTGAAAATCGTCAATCTTATTTTCTTTTTTGTATAAAATGAAAGACCGTTCGGTTTGGTTAGGCTTCTTGACTACCTCAGTGTATTTCATTTGGAGTTTATTCTGGTTAGATGAGCTTTGTGAAAGCGCTGCTTTCGTCCCATCCTAACAAATATACACTTCACTGTACGATTGTCGACTCCTTTCATAACTTCAGGATAATTCTCTAATATTCTATTTGCTTTTAGAGATTTATCCTTTTTGCTTTGATAAAGGAAATTCTCTATCCGAAACGTCAGCTTTTTATTTTGATTTTATCTATTATTGTTTAATTATTATTTTTGTTTATTATATCTTATTTTTTATTCATTTTTTTAATTAAACTGGATGTATCAATACTTATTTCAACGGTAAAGAAAATTGACCCTTATTCCATTTTTCTGTAATCAAATGCGCCAACAGATAGTTGCCTCCATTTCCTCAAAATCATTCCATTTTTTTAATCTTTTGGGTGATTTTCCTATGGAAAAAATTTAGGGCCATATCTATCTATACATATAATAAAAATGTAGAACCGTCGTGTCTGTACATTGAAAATATTTGCCTAAATCTGATTGCGGGTGGTGTAGGAAGTGTAACAAAATACAATAAGACCTTTTTTAAAATTTCTATCTGTCTGTTTATCTGTTCGAACACGCTAATCTCGAAAACTACTTGACGAATCTTCATGGGGTTTTCACAGGTAACTTGAGTGCAGTATGGAGCAACATACACGCTTTATTTCTTCAAAATCGACTCATGGAAAAAATAGATATCTTAATTTAAAGTTTTAGGAGTGTACTCAGCCACAGCCTACAAAGATAAGGAAAGCCTGCCTAATGGCTCGCTGCTCTATTGTTCCAATGATGCAAAATTTTGAACAATAATCTTCTCGCTTTACCAACTGGTGGCGCTGATAGTGATCACTAAACTTTGTTGTAGATAGTTGTTTACTATCTTATGTGGATTCCAAAAAGATATTATGCCATATTTTCATATTGTATTACATTGTTTATTGACCGCCGGTTTACAAAAAAAAATTACCGACCCACAACATCCTTATAACGATCCCCTGTAACTTTACTTGATACAGTCGAACTTCCTTATAACGAAATCATTGGCCACTCGCCAGAATTGAATTATTATTGTTATTGTTAAAATTTATTATCATAAATAACAATAATTTTTTAATATTTAATATTATCATAAATAACTGTTTAGATTATTGAAATATTATAATATTGAATTAATGAATTAAAGAAATATGGTTAGTACTTAAGATTTACATGCTTATCTAGGTTAGGCCCAAAGTAAAAATTCGTTATACGGGAAAAAGTCGTTATAAATAAAACTAGCGCACCTCTGATCTCATTTAATTTAACAGGGATCTGATTGCTCTGCTTCAAAACATGCTGCATCAAATGAATCCATATATTCATAGTTTTAAAACTGCACTAGAGTCTATTCTGCAAGGGCAAAATAAGGAATATAAATTTCACATTAGTGCAGATTAACGACCCGCTGTTGCACATCGCAGCAGGTACTATGTCCTTGTAACAAATGAACTTGCAGCTTTTCTGGTTAATCAGGAATGCCAGCGTCGTGATATAGTTTTGCGAACTCGACACTATCGTCTTCAAAGCATTAATAAGACACATCGGTCTTACGACGCCCTACAAAACCTCTTAATTTTTTGCCGTGGAAAAGATGTGTATAATTTTGGATTGTATCAAGTCAATCCTACCACAAAACGAAACAAATCAAAATATCGTCACAACAATTTCATGCTTACCAGCTGCAAATAAGACGAAATCGTTTTGTTTACTTGCACAGATTCCGTGGACTGTTTAGCCAGTTTATCGTCGATGTGTACGCCAAAATCGAGACCGAGCGCTTTGTGTACATATGAACCAATCTGAAACGTTGACGCGCTGAAGATTATGTGCACTTGCGGAATGCTATGCAACAGGATCACAGCACGGAAAAGTTAGCCCGATTAGGGATCCTTCCGTCTAGTTTTAAAAGCGGCCACGCTATATGCACGAGCGTACGCAAGACGCTTTCTGTTATGTGCGAAAATACGGAAGCCTTGATCTTTATATTACATTCACAATATATCCAAATTGGAATGAAATCACTCAAAAACTTTTTGCAGGACAAGCGTCGTATGATCGACTTGCTATAATAGCCAGAGTTTTCCAATTGACATTGAATTGTTGATCAACCTGATCACAAAAAAAGCGTTTTTGGGTCAGCTTTGTGCTTTAAGTACAGCCCTGAGTGGCAAAAGCGTGGCCTACCTCACGCACATATCCTCCTGCGATTAGAAGAAAAAATACGTCCAAACGATGTCGACCAACTGATAAGTGCTGATTTCCCGGAACGTAACACAGATTCAACACTGACATCATAAAGAAACACATTGTTCACGTCCTTGCAGAGCATCAAGCAGAAACTCTTCACGGCCGGTTTTCTGAAAAATTTCCAAGAGTACTAGTAGAGCAAACGATAACGGTAGAAGATAGATACCAGTCCTATCGTCGACGCTCATCTGAGCAGAATGGGTTTACAGCAACAATATGATGACGTGGCCAAGAAATTGTTTTGGACAATAGATCGGTCGTATCCTATTGGCCGATAGTATCTGAAACACTTGACACTCACATCAACGTTGAAATGTGCAAAAGCGTTGAACTATTAAATATTTTTCAATGTACGTGAAAAAGGGCAGTGACCAAGCCACATTTGCGCTGAAAAATGAAAACGACGAAGTCACAATGTCTGATGAAATCGGACCGATACATAAGCTCTTCAGAGGATGTATGGCGCATTTTTAGCTTCCGTATTCACAAAAGATACCCGCCTGTGATTCTTCTCTATGTTCACTTTGAAGGTTCACGAATATATTTTAACCCTGAAAATGTTACAGATCGGTTAGAAAACCCCAGACAAACAAATTCTCCGACATACTTCCGCCTTTGTAAATTTGATGATTTTGCGACAAGTGTGTTGAACGATGGAATACTGTCTTACTTTATTTATCACAAGCATATAGGTATCTTCAACGGTAGAAGGCGTGGCAGAGCTGTGAATGTCGAACACGGCATATTTAAAGAACAAGTTATTGAAGAGTGTTTACGGATCATCCAAACAATGCCGAATGTTTCTTCTTGCGCTTGCTTTTACATACAGTGCGGGGACTAACTTCTTTTGCCGATCTACGAACGTTTAACGGGAGTCGAATATCCCACGTATCGCCGAGAGCGACACTTAATTGATTATGACAAGCACTTGGATGACGCTCTGGCTGAATTATGCGTTAGTGACCGTCCACAGTGTTGTGGCAAAAATTTCAAGATAAGCTTGCGGAAGATTTTTACAGGAATATCGGACAAAATACTGAAGGTTAACTGAACGATAGATTACGAAATAGTGCTCTTAATAAATGCTTTGTGGCTACGCAAAATTTGGTCACTTCTATTGGAGGAAATCGTCTTCACCAGTAGTGCTTGCCAACGCCATTATTAGAAGTACGAATCAACAGAGAGAACGCAGCGGAAATAAGTTATAATTCAGCAGAACTAGCGGAAATTTTGCAAAACGGCGTTCAAAATCTAACGGAAGTACAGCGCACAGTATACGAGCGCATTTGTTTAGAGTGTCAACAATAAGATGAGAGAAATTATGTCTCTGTATGCATCTGGTGGCACAGGAAAAACATTCGTGACTAAAATCGCTTTGGCATAATTGCGAGCCCAAGGAAAAATTGCCCGGTGGTAAAACTGCTCATACATGTTGAAAATCCCGATAGCTTTGGACATCAGAGGTCATCCAGAATGTGACATCTCCAGGAATATGACAAAGCCAGGGTTCTACGCGATTGCTACTTAATAATATGGGACGAGTGCGCTATGGCTAATGGAGAAGCACTAGAGGCAGATAATAGAACGCTAATAGAACGTTTAGAGATATTCGACAAAATGATCAACCCATGGGTGGTGTTACAATCCTTTTTTGTGGTGATTTCAGGCAGACATTAACAGCTGTACCACAGGAAACATGGGCAGACGAGATAAGAGCATGCTTGAAGAGTTCAAGTGTATGGCGACACATCACGCGGATGCAATTAACAATGACCTTGCGGGCGTGAATAGGAAGCAGCACCAATTCACAGGAGTTTTCTGATTTATTGTTAAAAACTGGCGAGGGCACATATCAGGAAGAACATGGTCAAATCGTTTTGCCTGGTAATTTGTACGGTACAGTACCTTCACTTCAAGACTTCATGAAATGTCTTGGCTTTGTGAAAGGCCTATATTGACACTTTCAAAGGATCAAGCTCCAAGATGTAACTCGGACATACTTACTTATTTTAAGGGAGAAAATGTAGAGTATATCGCTATTAAAAGAGTTATGGAGCAAGATGAATCTACCAATTATCCATGCGAATTTTTAAACTCTCTTAGCGCACCTGGCCTTCCATTAGACAAAATTAATTTAAAAAACGGCGTCCCTATTATTCTGTTGCGAAATTTAAGCCCACCGAAATTGTGTAATGGTACGAGGCTTAAAGTTACTTCTCTCCAATGTAACATCATAGAAGCGGAAATTTTGACGGGAAGTGGCACAGGCGAGCGAGTTTTTACATTCCGAATTGCCTTTATTAGGACTTTTAGCATAAAAGCTACTTATAAGAATGTGCCCTTGGTCTGTACTTTTATCCGGCGGTCCGCCGTTCGCACGATAACTTGAAAACGGATTAACAGTTTCAAATTCTGTTTTCAGAAATATGACCATCGAAGTCTTAGCTCGGCCTTATCAACTTTTCGGAATTTTTCGTGGACCCCTTTAAGTCGAATTCACGTGAGTGTAAAGAATACAAGAATTCACGTTAAACAGTAAGTATAAAGAATACAAAGACAATTGCATGTCATATAACTATCGATTTGTCAAAAAGGAATAATTGTTCCTTTCTGTTCATTATTTAAGCAATACTGACATCGGCGCGCGCACTTGAAATCATTTTTCGACGCACGATTGCTCTAGTGCTCATAATTAATAATTATGTGACGGAAGAATGGAGCTACTCATTGGTTTTATAATGTCAGTTCGTCCCCTTCATAATATCTACATTTTTTTATGTAGAAGGTTGAAATTTCGAATGTAGCTTACTATAGGCATGTCCATCTGCACTCTTTCGTTTGGTTTTGATCGGTACACCGAGGTCGGAATTACGGGGATGGGATTCAGAAAGTGCAACATATCTGTGCTATATACGTACGTAAAGGCGTGAAATTCAGTATCCAGATTCCTCTAGTCAAGATCTCCATTACTAGAAATTTAGGCCCAATTGTTACAGTTGGGTCGGATTTGCGGGGGTTGCAGTCACTTGGTCCTTAGAACTATGACAACATATGGCATTATATATCATACGTTCGGAAATGATAAAAAAGGAAAGAAGATACGAGTTTTTTTTACATTTTATACATATTACGTTCGAGAAAATTAATTTTCCATACTTATTAGAAACCAGTAGGGCCTACATTTGGAAATATAATGAGAATGAATGAGTCGTTACCCTGAAAAGCTAATAAACTCGACCGCCCCCCCCCCCCCCAGGAAAAACATTATGAAATTTGAAAACTGTACATGGGAAATGGGAAATGGTAAGTTTCTAATGAGTTTTTTTGTTTTTGTCTACATTAGCTAGCCAAACCTTTCACTTTACCCACTCGATAAAGGGCAGGGGATTAGGTTTTTTCACCGGGCTTTTTGCTAAACCCACATTTTACATGATGCTCTACAACTTTCTAAATAACACATGGGGTCTAAACTCTACCCCTACAAAATTAAAATTTTCAAAATTTACCCCTTCACCCCCAGGGACGCGAAATGTTTTTATTTTGAAATAGGGGACATTAGAACCAAATAATCAATATTCATTTTCCCCCAGTCTGTTCCCCTTGAGTCGTTATTTGGACTTAAAGACGGGACACCAATTATGAAACACCCTGTATATAAACAGTGCATGTGATATATAATACGTTCGGAAATGATGAGAAAGGAAAGAAGATACGAGGTTTATTTACATCTTCTACATATTACGTTCGAGAAAGTCAATTTCCTTATTAAAAAAAACTTGGGGAGAGGTAAAAAGTGCAAATAAAGTGATAAAAATAGATGACTGCAGGATGAGCTACTTGCCTAACCCTACTCAAGAGTGGGGGGGGGGGGGTTAATTTCTTTTTAATAAATGTCTAAATGTATTTTTGCTTCAATTCTAAAGCTCCTCCTTGGAATGTTTACAAGACTTTTTTCCTAACAGTTTCCCATTTCGCTTTAAACGTGTACAATTAACGGTGAGCTTAAGTTATGCCATGAGAATAAACAAAGCACAAGGCCGGACGCTGCGTGTTGTGGCAACACCTCCTAGAGAGAAAGCCAAACAACTGAATCGTCATACATTGTTACATCATCATATTTCTACCATTGTTAATCATATGTCCAGCAATAATAAGCTCTAAATTTTGTCGACTTATGATGATGTAACAATGTATGACGTTTCAGTTGTTTGGCTTTCTCTTTAGGAGGTGTTGGTTCAGGCAACACCATCTAGAGAGAAGGCCGGCGCACAGAAACGTCATGCATTGTTACATCACACAGAAGCGGCTATTGTTAATCGTATTTCTACCAATAATAAACCGTAACTTTGGCCGTTTGACGATGATGTGACAATGTATATAGTTTCTGTGCGCAGGCTTTCTGTCTACGTGGTGTTGGTTCTAGGCGTGGAGCTTTGCGTCAGTTGCTTTACGTACGGCCAGCTCTATGTGGCTCTTTCCCGTGTTAGTGAAGCAAATAAGCTCTTTGTTTATGTCCCCAATAATACCACTTAAAACATTGTTTACAAAGAAGCTTTATAATAAATCAAAAATAATTCCACGTGTACGAAGTCGCAGGCACAGGTAGTATATAATAAGTTTAAAGCTACGTCGACTTCATTACCTTATCTGACGAGCCACTTGGTAATGTCAAACATTACTTTTGAAGACGTGAATACCAATCTCGAAGTGTTCAACAATTTCATTTGATATCCTGGGTTAAATTGTCCCAATTCTTCACAAGTCGCCACTTGAGGAGGTAGCATCATTTGTAACAAAGTATGTCACGTGAGCCGTACTTACCAAGAAACTTTCTCCTACTCTTAATCAAACTCATTAACAGTACAGTTACTGTTTGCAAAAATAGAACACTAGAAAGGTTATACTGTATGTCAATTTGGATTCGCACATCAAATTACTGAAGCACTTACCTTATCAGATATCGTAGTTAATAGCTGTAAAAAAAAGCATTATGATCTAATAACACTGGCCAACAAAATTTAAGATTTTCCTTGTAACAAAATGAAAATGGGTGAGTTTTGGTAGTATTTTTTCTGCTGATTACGAATATAATTTTTAAATTTCTCTAGCACGCACAGCTTTCTTGTTTTACAATGAAACATTTTTAAATCGTTCAGTGTTTGGGGCCTGGTAGATTTCCTTGCGGCCCCAAAATATGGATACTTTAACAATGCAGACGGTTCTCTTCACACCCATTACTTTAACATAAAAGTTCATAGTGCATAACTTGGGGACGTGACGTGACAGAAAAAATCTAAAAGCAGATTCGGATTCTACATACAAATTATTACTAAAAACACTATGTGTTGTCTTAGTCACAAAATGTGGGTTGACTACTGTAATCAGTGAAATATTGTGCGCAAAAAAGATTGAAGTATGATTATCGATTACAATTCTGTAATTGTGCTCGCATGGAATTGTAACAAATAACAGCTATCCTGAATTATTATGTAGCAAAATACACCACAAAAAGCGAAAAACAAACGCAACTGTTATAAATTCTACTAAGAGTTTAAGAAGTCATTTATACAACATCGGATTAAGGGTATTGTCGAATCAGCCGTGAGAAGCTTTGGAGGCAAGTGACACTTTGCTTAGAATTCCACTGTACGGGACTAATCCTCAAAAGTCGAAGACTGTAAGAAGTATCTGAAAAGAAGAGATTAACCGTATCTCTAATCATTATTTCTACAGGATCTAGTCACATTATTATGACCAATTCCTACGTTTGTCTTCGGGGTTTCCCAGACGAGGAACTATGTCACGTGTTTGGAATTAGTTAGGTGATTATATAAGGTAAGTTAAAAACATATCACTCATTGCTGCAATGGGTAAGAAACGTGATTTATCAGATCTGGAAAGGGGGATGATAATTGGCATTCGGGACATGGGTGGCAGTATTTCGGTAACCGCGCAGTTTGTGAACTGTTCTCGTGCTGCTGTAGTTAAAGTGTACCATGACTGGGAAAATGGGACCGTTCAAAATAAACGGTATGGGAACTGTGCCATTGATGACAGAGGTGAACGTCGGCTGCGAAGGCCAACCAAAGAACTACAGTGGACCAACTTACCGCTCAAACCAAGGAGGGTGCTACCAAACATGTCTCTAAAACCACAGTACAGAGGATCCTACTATGTATGGGCCTCCGCAGCAGATGGATGGTCACTGCACCCATGCTGACGAAGGTTCATCGCCAAAAACGGCTTCAATTTGCCCAACAGTGCAGAAACTGGACCACGTGTGATTGGAAAAAGGTTGCCTTCTCCGATGAGTCACGATTTCTGCTCCACAGAAGTGACGGCCGTCGGTTATTTATCCATAATTGCAGACCAAGTACACCAATACACGGCGACTGTCTTCCCAGAAGGGGATGGCACGATCCAGCAATACAATGCGAAGTGTCAGACGGCTGCAATTGTTCGGGGGTGTTTGAGGAACACGACCATGAGTTCCAATTACTACCCTGGTCCCCTAATTCCCCGGACCTCAACCCAATCGAGAACGTTTGGGATCATCTCGATCGTCATGTGCGTGCTATGGAACAACCACCGCTTACCGTTCAACAGCTGTCGGATGCTTTACAGCCTGCATGGCAACAGCTACTAGTAGAAACCTATCAGAATTTTATTGACTCACTCCCATGCCGACTAGTTGCTGTCCGTGACGCTAAAGGCGGTTATGCGGGATATTTGCTGGTGGACATAATAATGTGACTCGACAGGGAAATGCCTGAAAAATTCTTCTTTTCGTTACTTCTTATGTTCAAGCTATACACACACTGGCCAATGAATTAGAATCCCGTGATGAATTACTGTACTGATAGGTAAAGCGGGCTCACAGGTCAGAAACGAATGTGATATGCAAATTAATGCAATCATGTGAGGTACATGCTCATTCCAAGCTGCAGGTACTCAAGTTGAGCAAAATGGAGAAAACAGCAGACCTGTCTGAGTTCCAAAAATGAGTTATTGTGGGAGCCCGTCTAGCTGGAACTACGATTTCTAGGACAGTACAACTGACCGGCATCTCAAAAGGTCAGGTCTCCATGGTGTTCAATGCGTGGAAATGGGATCCATAAGAGTTGTCGAAACGGCAGAATTGTGGATCAAAAACAATCAACACAGACAGGGACCGACGTCGTCTGAGACGGATTGTGCGGCAAAACCGAAGATCTACTGTGGAGCAACTGACGGCAGACTTCAATGAAGGATCGTCGCAATCCATCTCCTCCAGAACAATGCGCCGAGAGTTGAAGCGAATAGGGGTGGGAAGTTGCATGCCAGTGAGGAAGCCACTGGTGTCAGCAACAAACCGGAAAGTTCGCCTGCAGTGGTGTAAAGAACGGTGTGACTGGACAGTAGACGACTGGAAAAAGTCGAACGGTGTGACTGGACAGTTGCCTGTGTGATGTGGTCGGACGAGTCAGGTTACACATTGTTTTGCACCGATGGCCGGCAGAGAATTTGGCGGCAGCCCCATGAAGCGATGGACTCATCATGTGCTGTGAACACAGTTCAAGCTGCAGGAGGAGGTGTCATGGTATGAGCCATGTTTTGTTTTTATGGCAAGGGTCCCTTGATATTCCTTGACAGTCGGGTGAAAGCCAAATACTTCCTGCAATGGTGCATTTGTACCCAAATGGTGACGGGGTACCATGAAAATGACATGGTCCATCGAGCAAGAATTGTTCAGGAGTGGTTTTCAGAACATGACACCGAGTTGCAACATCTGCCATGGCCAGCGCAAAGTCCGGATTTGAATCCGATCGAGAATGTTTGGGACGTTTTGGAAAGAGACATTCGTCGAAGTCATCCGCTTCCGTCTACTCTGCAGGACCTGAAGGTCTCTCTGACGAATGCATGGTCTGCGATTACCAAACCTGCACTGCAACACCTTGAAGAGTCCATGCCAAACCGCGTATGTTATTTCAGCCAAAGGAGGGTCAATACCATAGTGAACGAAGTTTCTAATTCATTGGCCGGTGTGTGTATGTCGAACCTTAAGAGAAGGAGGATGATTCGGGCAGACGTAAGGAGTTCTGTACATGGGCTTTAAAAAATTATCGACTGAATCCTTCATTTGTACATAACATTGCGTTCAGTGACGAGGTAAACCGTCAGAACATGAGATATTGGATGCATATGAACTCTCGTTGGACAGATCCATCCAAAGTCGTTGGTGATAGCAAAGTTATGGTGTTGTGTGGGATATGGATTTCCGTTTCACTGGACCATTTTCATAGACGGCATATTAAATGCTGATGATACTGCCATCTTGGCATGGGCGCACCAGCCATCTCACTTTATCATTCGGCTGCAGAACGCCTTGAAGAAGTTCGAAGACTGGTTTTATTGCTGGAAACTGAGTCTTAACGTCGGAAAATGCAAAGGCGTGTACTTCAACAAAAAGTTTAAGTATTCTCCGGATTCACTGGTTCTATCCAATAAAAAACTCGAATGGGTTGACAACTAAAAGTACCTCGACTCAAAATTCTCCTGGAATCGTCACGTTACTAACGCTCTGAACAAAGCGAAGGAGGCTAATTACAGTCTTATAACTCCCCTGGGTAGAAACAGCGCACTCAGCATCGACAATAAATTACTACTGTACAAGATGTTGATTCGGACCATCCTCCTATGTAGTATGCCTACGTGGGCGACTATATGTAGAAGCAGATGGAGTGAGCTCCAGAATGTTATCCTGAGGACCATTGCTCAGCTTGGAAGAAGGAACGTAAAAATCAATACATCAACTCGGAACTGAACATGACTCACATTGGAAAGTGTATTCAAGATTTCCTGATCAAGATGATGAAGACGATGAAGAGCCATGACAATGGCCTGGTGGCTGGAATACTGAATAACCTGATGGAAATGAAGTGGCATACAAAGTATAGAAAACCGAGGCATATTCTTGATGTCAACTTCGAAGACATTGGCAAAGTTTCCTTCCCGGATTACTGGAAGATATGGTACCACCCCCTCCCATTCCCCTCCCCCTCTCCCACTCTTCTGACAATCGTCAATCTTAATATTTATCTTCATAAAGTGGAAGACCTCTTTGGGTTAGTCAGGTTTCTTGCCTATTTCAGGATGGAAATTATTCTGGAAGGGTGAGACTCCTGTAAGCACTGCTTACGTCCCACCTGAACAAATGTACACTTCACTGTTCGATTGTCGATTGTCGCGAATGCTACAGAACACTGTGTTCATGTCACTGTTAACTGATGATGGCAGTTTCCCAAGTTTTATGCAGCAGGATGGTGCACCACCACACTACGGACTTAATATCCGTCAATGGCTGGATGGGCAATTACCTGGTCATGGATTGGATTGACTGGCGGGGTCCTATGGAGTGGCCACCACATTCCCGAAACCTCACACCGCTAATTTGTGCCTGTGGCCCACATGAAACAACTTGTGTATGCTGTGAAAATCCAAAGCAAACGTGATCTTCAGCAATGCATCCCACAGGCCTGTGATAGCATTACCCCCGGCGTTCTTGTGCACGTGATAATGAATGGATAAAGCACCTTGAGCTCTCTCTTCAGCAGCAGGGATAACACATTGAAGACATCCTTTAGCTGCTGCAACCCAGTTTCGATTTGTGTGAACCATAACAGATAACTGAAACCCGATTGCAGGAATGAACTCCTGAGAAAAAACTGGTGTCATTTAATATTCCACGTGACCGCCTTCCCATTTAAGAAAATGAACCCTGAACCAAAAATGGCAGATTTCAAGATGGCGCCCAAAATCCAAAACTGTCTCAAAAGATAGAGCACCTATCCTATTCCCTGCTAGCATGATCACATCGTTTATTTTACACACCGTTTCCGAAATACAGGCATGTCCTTTGACTTCTTCTGTAGATTGCCCAAGTGTCTTTTGAAAGGGCTGTGAGTGTACAAGAAAGTATGAAGACGACGCTTCCTTGACAGCAGGATTAGAGGAGACAATAGTGATAAAAATAGGAGCAAGTGAAATTGAGAAAGAACATTGATGTGAGTTTGGGCATAGTAATTGGTTCTATACAAGGTTTGAAACTGGATCCTGAGGATAAGGAAAAAGTTAAAAGGATAATAATACAAATTCTAATAGGTAAATTGCAAGAAACTGTGAAAAACAGTAAACTGTATAAAATAAATAAAGAGACCACTATTTCCCGAATATTGTTTTATGTCCGTAGGCGCATCTCGATGACAACGTCGTCTTCTTCAGCGAAAAACTAGATAAAGAAGAAGACGACGTCGTCGTCGAAATGCGCATACGGACATTAAATAATGAAGTGGAAATAGTGGTTTCTTTATTTAATTTATACAGAGAAGTAATACAATTCATTAACGGACTTACTCATAAACTCGCTTCAGTTAGGAGTAAATTGAAATAATTAATAGGGTATATGTTCAGCGCAAACAATACGTGTGTTGCATTTGCAATAACTATAACATAAAAGTCAAGGCCTTAATTCGAACAGTGCACTTATAGACATAGGCTCTTCGGTATTCTCGTGTGCGGTCAAGCCTACTTAGCACTATCAAGAGTAAAACGCCTGAGCAGCTTGCATCTAATTAATATTGATTATTACAGTAGTGCCAAAGTTCAAGAGTCCGCCATAACGAGAATAATCGACTCAAATGGACGTATCGCATAGATTTGTGAAAAATAAATCATTCGAAACCACCGAGAAGGGCCAATAAGGACAGGGAGTGGGCTATGCGAAAACCGGGGGCTGATATCAAAAAAAGGATGTCAGGGAATGGAGGACACTTACAAAAAGAAGTGAAATCCCATCAGAAACATTTCATGTAAAAAATGTAGCCAAGTCTCGTGACTCGTTAGCCGTAAAAAGTTGTGAGATCTCACGTAGGGCCAATTCTAGTGCGCTTATTAACTCTAACACTTTCATTTATAAACCACTCCATATCATTACAACTTTAGTTAAAGAACATTTTGTGACTTGGCAATTACGCAGCGCAGTTCTCATATTGTAACGTACCTAAGAGGGTATGGTAGGGTATAAAATAAGTCGGCAAAGCTACGCAATCGAAAGTTTAAATAAAGTTTGCTTTAATGGATAATTCTAATTAGTTACATATTAACATTTATTCGAGCGCACTTGATGGGCGCCAAATGTAGATGCAAATAATTAATAAAAATAAAGAAACAAAAATTAATTAGCAATTAATGTAAAACAATTAATTTCAAAATATTGGAATAGCGAAAACCACAATTGAGTAAAGCTTTTACTGCTATTCTTCACTGGAACAGCTATCCTGTAGCTGAAGAAAACTAAATAGCCCTTGGGAACTGGCTAGCAACGGAGACACCGTCGCGCAACCCTTTTGGTGGGAGGATTGCTGGAACCCGAATCAATGGGAGGTTGTCGATGATAAGTGACGCAATTCGTGTACCTGAGGGAATCAAACAAAAACAGGTAAGTATGAGCACAGACAAACAATACAAACAAACTATGTATATCGCCTGCAATTACGCGCAGTACTCTAAATGCTGAAATTAGCTTACTGTAGCAGCTAACTGACCGAGTCTCGCAACGCGCTACGCTCTGCACACCGGTGGTAGGCGTGCTTACGCTGCTACAACCCTGATGGGACAGATTGGCTGGATATGCCTTCCTATCCGGCTCCAATTCTTTCGTCAAATCGCCTCCAAAATACGGACGAAATATCGACGAATTTTCCTGCCCGAGTAAACTCAGCTTATGGTTCGCCAGCTCGTTCTGCTCGACGCTCGCAATGCCGTACGTCTCCTTCGACGCCGTGGGCAGTCCTTCGTCGTTGCTTGCTTTCTCCAACGCTTTTTCCTGAGCGCTAACTTCCGAGCTCGCGAGGCCTGACAACGCGGAAAGCTCCGTTCCACCTTTGGTTGCCCACGTTGACGAGTTCGAATTGAAATTTCCGCGGTCTATGTCACGTTTCCTCAGCTGATCTTCCCCTCGTGGTTCCCGGGGGGAAAGCACTCCACGTTTCCCGCGGAACACACGACAGCGAGGTTTACTCGTGGCTTCGTTAAAACTAGAATTATCTATAAGCCTAACCTGCTGTCCGTGTGGCCGCTTTGAAGTTCCCCTTGACTCCGGGTCCCCAGGAAGCTTGGACACGACCGCTTTTCAATCCCTTCCGTCTTCATTCCTCGCCAAACTCGTTCTCCTCTTCTCTCTCTCTCTTTCTTTCCAAATCTCCTCTTTCTATCGTCACCCGATTCTATTGGCTCCTTTCCCGTCTTCTTTTTAACGACAGCAACTGTTCCAATCATCTGCCTTCTCTCTCTAGATACTGGCGGCTAGCGACACGGCAGAACATGACGTCATGGCGAAAAATGGAAGGGAGAGCGCAGTTTTTCAGAAGTTTTTCTATCAGTTTTTCTGCAGAAAAGACTTTCGCACAGGCCTTTTACTATCTGGCAGGCCGTGTTTAAATTTAACAAACTCTTAACACTCTCGGCGCTTCGCGCCTCACGTCGGCCCTGCGGGCCTCATTCAATGAGGCTCATTGGTCACTGTTTTCCGTTACTCGAACGCCTTTGGCGTTCTGTCTACGACGTCCCCCTCCGGGGGTAAGTAATTGATATATACCCCAACCTATTTGGTTACAGGGGGCAGTTGGTTTCCCCTCGGCCGGTTACAGGATCTTGCCATGAAGTCATGTTCCACCGTGTCGCTAGCCGCTTCTCTCTAGATTCTATAATCTCTTTATTAATGACACACGACACTCCCTTCTCCTGACTTCTATTATTAATAACGCCCGACGCTCCCTTCTTCTGACTTCTCCTATTATTAAAAACGCCCGACGCTCCCTTCTCCTGACTTCTATCTTTTATCGTCTGCTTATTTCCATCTTCACGAACTGGGATTTGGAAACAATTAATATTGCCCTCCTCCAAATTTCGTGACACATATATATAAATATGCAATCCTTTATTAAGTGAATATTAAAATGACTGCATCAGAAGCTCAGGAGCTGTTAGGTAAAAAATTAATATTCCTGATTACAGTAGTGTCAAAGCTTAAGAATCTAGGGAAGCTTACGTAGCGCTATCAAGATTAACCACTCTAAGCAGACTGCATCTAAGTAATATTGACGATTATAGTGTCAAAGCTCAAGAGTCAGCCATAACTGAATATAATCGGCTTAGATGCAGTACCGCCCATACTTGCCCAAAATAATTCATTCGAATCACAGGTATATCTTACAACTTTACAATGCTATGTAAAAAAATTTAACTCCACGCAGTAAATACATAAACGTTCAGTTCCCATATAAATATTATTTTATGTAATAATTTATTAATAAACGTGAAAAATAAAATGTAAACAATAGCCGTCACATTCTCGTGCTGCGTAATTGCCAAGTCACAAAATGTTCTTTAACTAAAGATGTAATGATATGGAGTGGTTTATAAATGAAAGTGTCAGAGTTAATAAGCGCACTAGACTTGGCCCTACATGAGATCTCACAACTTTTTACGGCTAACGAGTCGCGAGACTTGGCTACATTTTTTACATGAAATGTTATTGATGGCATAATTTTAATTTCATATGTGTTATCCTATTGCATTTTTCTCGCCGCCCTCTTATTACTTCCTATTGTCCTCCGTCCTGTCCTATCCCAACACGTCTTCTAATTAATCTCATTTGTTCTCTTCTTGTTATTCAGCCAATACCGTATTACTATTCCCTATGCAAACTATATATAAACGCGTCCGTTATTACTCCTTTCACCTTACCGCAAATGGCAATGCTGTCACGGGTGATCAAGATAAAGCTCAACTGATCGTCGAATCCCTGGTAAAACAATTTACCACTCCTGGTGAGGACAACCCGGATGATTTCCCAAATATTCGTTTTGTCAACTATGGATGTATCGCATATGAGCTCATCGTATTTCTACCTGTGAGGACATTATTGGTGTTCACGAAATCTCCGATGTCATCAAGCATCTTAAAAGCAGGAAAGCAACCGGTATCGATTTCATCACAAATAGTACTCTCAAGAACTTGCCTCCTAATGTTGTTGCGATTATTACCACGGCCATGAATGACTGTAGGAGACATTGTTACTTTCGCCCAGGTCACTCCTGCCAACTCCAGATCTGGAAGCTTGTTGCAGATTTAAACATTCCTCTTAACTACGCTAAATAAGGTGGTCTTGTGTTTATGGATGTCCACAAAACTTTTTATCAGGTTTGGCACGAAGCCCTGATATACAAAATGATTACTTCTGGATTTCCGGACGATACTATTGCCTTGATTAGATTTTTTCTGTCGAACAGGATATTTCGTGTCAAAGTTGGCTGCTCCATGTCTGACCAGTGTGACGTCAAAGCTGGTATTCCCCAGGGTTCTGTCCTAGGCCCTGCTCTCTTCAACTTTTTCATCCATGACTTCTCAACATTTACAAAATGCAAGCTGTATCTGTTCGCAGACGACGCGTCCATCATGACCACTGATCGCGTTCCCGCTCATGCCATATCTCGATTGCAGAATGTCTTACATCAGTGCGAGAAATGGTTTGCTAAGTGGAGACTCAATCTAAATGTTGACAAATGCAAGGCGATGTTCATCACAAAGAAACTTCGGAAACCCCCGAGTCCTCTCTTCCTTTCTGGTAAAGAGCTCGAATGGGTAAAACATTACAAATACCTCGGAGTAGTAATAGATGCCAAGCTAAATTGGGGCGACCATGTCTCCTACGCTATCAACAAGGCAAAGAAGGCAAAATTCAGTCTGGTAGCTCTTCTGGGGCAAAACAGCGCGCTTGGATTGGACTGCAAACTATTGCTGTACAGGACGGTATTCCGAACCATCTTGCTTTATGGTATGCCTGCCTGGGCTACAATATGTAAGTCCAGATGGAAGGACCTCCAAACCTTCCAAAATGTTACCTTGCGGACCATTGCTTAACTTGACAGGAAAGTTGCAACAAATACTTCTATTGCCGACGATTTTGAGATACAGTGCGTCCAAGAAGTCTGTAGAATGAGATTATAATGAAATATCTGTATATTAAATTATGTAAATAATATTTTTTATTTTAGAACTGAAGAAAACATAGCTGAAGCACAAACGATGTAATGTTTTGAAAGCATTCTTTCAATTATTCAATAAATAAATAAATTTCATCTAAAATCAGCTGTCCAAAAAGTCTGGATAAAAACCTGTCACCCACAAACAATAATGTAATTACCCGTTTATGTTTATAAAATAAGGTGATTCATATTCTCTGTCATTCAATAAGCACATAAACGTAACATTATATCTACTCATCTCTCCTTAAAACAATGGGTGATAACAAAGAATTCACTGCTGAACAGGTGACCAAAATTTGGAAAATGAAATCTGAAGGGGCAGCTGTGAAGGATATTGCTGTACACATTGGTAAATCAGTGTCTGGTGTTTACAAAATTTTGAAAAAAGGTGAACAATGGAAATCAAAACCCCGCTCAGGACGTCCAAAAGTGACCAGTGTACGAGGTGATCGAAAAATTGTTCGACTTGCAACAGAATCTTCTCTCTCAGTACGAGAAATTGCACGTGAATTTAAAGGAGAATGTTCGAAAAGTACCGTGTATAATCGCTTGAAACAGGAGCCACATGTTATCTACAAAAAATGTGTAAACAACCGCCTCTGACTGCTGCACACCAACTCGCAAGACGAGAGTGGGCACGCGACCTCATGTCCTGGACATCGGAATGGGAAACTGTCCTCTTCAGCGATGAGAAGTGGAATTTAGATGGACCAGACGGTTGGGCATGCTACTGGCATGACCTGCGTAAAGAACCCAAGACCTTTTTTACTCGGCAAAAGGGCTGTGGCTCTATCATGGTTTGGGGGGCATTTGGATACAAGGGAAAGTCCGAGCTGGCAATTGTTACTAGACGACAAAACTCCATAGGCTATCAACATACCTTAGAACATTACCTTCTACCAAGCGGGCAACAAATTGGAGGACCCTGTTGGATTTTCCAACAAGATAACGCTACCATCAACGAAAGCATGGCTAACAGCTAAGAACGTACACGTCCTGGATTGGCCAGCTAGAAGCCCGGATCTCAATCCCATTGAGAACCTCTTGGGTATTATGTCTAGGCAGGTGTATGCTAATGCGAAGCAGTATTCAACTACGGAAAGCCTGAAGAAAGCAGTGTTTGAAAGCTGGAACAATATTCCTTTACATGTATTGCAAAACTTGATAACTTCGATGTGTACAAGAGTTCATGATGTTATTGCAAACAAAGGAAAACACATTAACAAGTAACTCGTGTTTGTTTGCAGAAATCTTTTGATAATTTTTTTATTTTGTAACTGTTGCCCAGACTTTTTAAACACCTGATTTTTGATGAAATTTATTTATTTATTGAATAATTGAAAGAATGCTTTCAAAACATTATATCGTATGTGCTTCAGCTATGTTTTTTTCATTTCTAAAATAAAAAATATTATTTACATAACATAATATACAGATATTTCATTAAAATCTCATTCTACAGATTTCTTGGACGCACTGTACCTCCCATTGGGAATCACGTCCAGGAATTGATGAAAAAGCTGCTTCCGAAGATGAAGGACCATCCCAATCACTTTGTTGCAGGTATTTTTGAGCATCCGCTTACCTTCACAAGCCTTCTTAGACATCGCAGGCCGCGTCACATTCTGGACATCAATTTCGACGACATCCAAAAGGCCATATTTCCCGAATATTGGATCTCCTAGCTTCTCGTGTCACTTGTCCCTCGTCAATCAACAATCAACACTATCGTCCTGATAGGAAAGGACTTCATCTTATCCTCTGGATGACTTAACTAGGTTTCATCTGGCTTCTTGCCTAGTTCAGTGTACTTCCCGTGGTTACCTTCTGGACGAGTATGGCAGTGAAAGCGTTGCTTTCGGACCACTCGTTTTCGTTTACCCTGCACTGTTCGATTGTCGATTGTCGACTCCTTTCATAACTTCAGGATAATTCTCTAATATTCTATTTGCTTTTAGAGAATTATCCTTTTTGCTTTGATAAAGGATACTCTCTATCCGAAACGTCAGGTTTTTATTTTGATTTTATCTATTATTTTTTAATTATTCTTGTTTATTATATCTTATTTTTTATTCGTTTTGTATTTTTAATTAATAACTTATTTATTGTATTCCAGGATTCTTGTGTCTCGTCCTTCTCTAAATATATATCCTTACATCCAGTTTACAAAGCTGATAATAGAAACGAGTTCAAGAACAATCGGCCAATTTCAGATTTTTCATCAATATATAAAATTATTGAAATTGTTATGTTTAAAGTGATGAATCAGTACCTATGGTCAATAATACCACTTTTTCAATATGGAGGAAGACCTGGAACCTCCCCACAAGATCTTTTGTTATTGATTATGATGGAAGCGGTGGAGGCTATGAATCAAAATCAAATATTTGTTACAGTCATGGTTGACATTGCCAAAGCCTTCGATACTGTGTCGAGAAATCAGCTATGCGTAGAATTAAAGTCCTATGGTGTACATGGAAAGATGCTGACTTTAATACAAGATCTTTTCAGCAATCGGGATAATGGTATTATGAATTATAATAAAATTGTTCGCCAACCCTCTACCCGTGGAATACCTCAAGGTTCTTTTATAAGTAACACTATTTGCGACGTTACTAGCACCTTCAGCGCAATTACCTTTAATAGTCAAACTAAAAGGCTTTTTTTAATGACATTGTCTTAGTAAAAAAGTATGGACCCCGAGATAACTCAACATAGTAGTAAAGACGTCGGTGTTTTCCATGAATGGTTTAAACTGAGAGGTATGGCCATCAACACAGGAACAACGGAAGTGATATGGAAGCCAGAAAGCACTCATCGCCGAAGATAGTGAAATTGCTGAGGATCATACTTGACAGTCATCTCAACTTTTTTGCCCAAAGGGAGAACCTGATCTGTCAACTAAATAAGTTACGATATTACGTCGAACTCTTAGTAAAACTGAAATGATAACAATTCTGAAATCGAAAATAATACCGAAGATCACTTACGGGCTGCTTACTTGGGGCTACCATACAAAGCAAATTAAAAGTAGCTTATAATAATATTATTCTATCGGCTTTAAATATATATGACGACCATTCAATTACAAAAGTTTCTAATGAATAGTTTGTTTACGTTCGATTCAATAGTTATTTGGTCAAAGTTACGAGAATTTGTAAAAGCATTAGACCGTGCGAGGCCTCCTGCTCACTATATTAGAACATATGGCAATGTGGATTGCAGACAGACTAAAAATTTATTAATCCGACCGCCTCACATGATTTCCAATTTTCAAGAAAAGTATTTTCTGTACAATACCGTTAGTTTTTGGAATGATATACCCCTAAGCCACCGCCAAAATATATAAAAATGTGAAGACTTATTTGAGTCACCGGAAACATTCCTATTCGATAATTACCCAATATGTGCTTACTCACCAGAAAACTTTTTAAAATCTTGTTAAACTCATCCTCATCTTGTTAAAGCATTCGAGAATGAAAAGGAAAGCATTTGATTTCTAAAGAGGCCTTTCGTTGTTAAGAATTAGATCAAGTTGCTAAGGAAGCCTCTGGTTGCTAAGCAAGGCGTGCTTCTAAGGGAAATGTTTAGATCAAACTGAATAAAAAGTTAAATAGAGAACAAAGCAATTCTCTATAGATTGGAAAATATAAGAATCGTTTAATTTGTAAGAATTCCTATTTAATGAAATAAGCGTTAATTAATGCAGCGTTCGGTCTAAGGGTCAATTCTTTCTTCTAAAATATTGCCAACGCTTTTCCACGTAAGCATGTACCATTGAAGGAATAATTAGCTACTAGCTGCTGTTAAAATTTGCCTAACACAAACTAGCTATTGAAAAAATAAGGCATAAGTAATTACATGCCATATCTTAGCATTGAATGTTTCCAGTGGTTTTATAATGGTATCATTAAAACACCAATCATGGAACCAATTTCGATTATCATTAATTTTACGTTATATTCATTCATGACACGTCATTCAAGTTGTTTGATATATGACATGCCATACTTTAGCATTGAAAGTTCCAATGAACCATAATGGTTCTACTAAGCCAGCTGCCTTGGAACAAACTTCGATTATCATTAACTTTACGTTATATTCACTCATGACACATCATTCCAAGTTGTTTGATATATTATATGCCATATCTTAGCATTGAATGTATCGAAATGAACATAATGGTTCCATTAAACCACATACCATTGAACCTATTTCGACTATCATTAATTCATTCATGACACCTCATTCCAAGTTGTTTCATATATTACATGCTGTATTTTAACATTTAAAGTTTACAATGAATCATAATGGTTCTACAAAATCGGGTGCGTTTGGACCAATTTCGAATATAATTAATTTTATGTTATATTCATTCATGACGTCATTCCAAGTTGTTGGTTGGTTGAAGTTTTAGGGCGCATCAACTACATTCCAAGTTGTTTGATATAATATGTCAAAACTGAGCTTTGAAAGTTTCCCCTGAATGAAATTGGCTCCATGAAACCACATACAATTGAACCTATTTCGAATATCATTAATTTTACGTTAATATTCAATCATGACATGTTATTTCAATGGTACCACTAAACCACATACCATTGAACCAGTTCTGATATTGAACATCAAGGAAGACCATCACGTGTCTTCACTTAATTCACAAGCTTTTTCTCTGTTTTACTATGGAATGCCAAAAAGAGAACAGCATTTCGCAGTGCACAGGCCCTTCATACATGGAATTGTATAGTGAAAAACGTGGTCCCCTATATTATCTGTGACCTTTTGAACCGGCAGTAGTTTACCGATTTTTTCTACCAATGAACTCAGTCTTTCGTTTTCCCTAAATTGTCGAATGGCGAAAACGGAAGTCGAAAATTCAGAAGCGTTCGAAAGCTAGAGCATCTACAGACAGACAGACGGACAAACGTACGGACGGACGGATGCACATTGTGAAAATATAAGTACCTATCGGTCCTAATAATAATAATAACAAATCAGGCAACCGAAATGCCCAGGACCGATATGATTTTAAAGCATTCGAGAAGGAAAAGGAAAGCATTTGATTTCTAAAACAATATCTTTTTAAATTTATTGTTTTTTGGTTACATTGTTGTAATTCTTTGGTTATAGTATTATTAGTATTTATCCTTTTTTTTAACAATATAGTATTATCTTATCTTATAAATACATTTTCAATTACATAGTTCTTGTATTCTTTTGTTTTTGCTTAATAGTTCTTTTATTTTCTCTTCTTTTAGTATTTGGTTGAATAATAAATTACTATCTATTAATTCGGCATTATTTAAAATCTCTTGTGGATAAAATTTATTTAGCATAAAAATAATAAAGTTTTCGATGACTATTATTTTTCTCTTGTTCTGCATTTTTGATATAATATATATGTTCTTTGAATCTAGTTTCTAAATTTCGATAAGTTTTTCCAATATAAAGTTAGTTACATTCTTTGCATTTAATTTCATATACCCCGCTTTTTCCTTTTTCTCTAATTTCTCTTTTGTTTTCTAGTAATGTTATTAATCTACTTTTGGATCTAAAGGCTACTTTTATTTCTTTCTTTTGAAATATTTTTTTTAATTTTGTAACTTATATTTCCATGCAAGGTTAAACAAATTCTTTTTCTTTTCTTTCTCTTTTGTATTTGTATTATTTTGTTGTTTTTCTCTAATTTCTGTTGCTATATTAATGATTGTTTTATTTATTTGATCTTCCTTGTATCCATTTCCAATCCCAATTTCTTTTATTACTCCTAATTCCTTTTCTCTATATTCTTCTTTTATGGGGTATGTTAAAGCTGTGTTAATTAGATTCCTAAACGCTGAGTTTTTGTGGCTCCATGGTTGGTTTGAAATTTTTGTGTATGCTGTTTATTGTTGTTGTGGGTTTTCTATAAATGTTATATTCTAATTTTATTTTATTGTTTTCTTTTTTCTCTATGGTTATATCTAAATAATTTAATTTGTTATCTTTTTCTTCTTCATATGTGAATTTTATTTTGTCATCTAAATTATTTAAGTCTTTTAGTATTTCTTCTGTTATTTGACTTATCTAATATACATAGGCTGTCATCTACATATCTTGTATACAATTGTATATTATATTTTTTAAAATTTCTTTTAATTTATTTTCTTCTAGCTTTTGTAGATATATTTCTGAAATTATTGCACTAATAGGATTTCCCATTAACAGCCCATATTGTTTTTCGTAAAATTTTTATTACATTCGAAGTAATTTTGTGTTTTTATTGTTTCTAAGCTTATTATAATATCTTCTATTAGTTCTTTTTCAATTTCTCTTTATTTTCAGTTATTTTCTATTATTTTAATTGCTTGATCGACGTTTATATTAGTATACACTGAGTTAGCAAAACTCATGGGATAGCAAGCACATTGATTGATGGGCATGGCTCACGAATTCACAGGGGTAACGGATTCTGGGAATGGACCATTAGACGTTCTGGGAAGAGCTTGGATAAGTGATTAATCAGAAATGGCACGTCGTCACGAGTTGACGTCTTTTGAACGGGGTATGATATTAGGTGCCCGAAGCATGGGATGTTCCATTTCGGCAGTGGTGCAGGAATTTGGTTTTCCCCGCTCAACTGTCTCCAGGGTGTATCGGGAATGGCTGGATGAAGGCATCACAGTCCACAACAGGCACCATACCGGGCGTTCAGCTGCCCTGAATGATCGTGACCGGCGATACCTGGGACGAATGATTCAGAGAGACAGGAGCGCAACAGTGCATTAAATCACAGACCAGTTCAATACTGGCCGCACTAGAAACGTCTCTTGGTGGTCAATCCGTCGGAATCTACTCGGGTTTGGCAGCCGTCGCCCTACACGGGTGCCAATGCTTACCCAGCGTCATCGGACACTCCGGCGTGTATTTGCCACCAACCATCTTCGCTGGTCCCTGCAACAGTGGCGTAACGTCATATGGTCAGATGAGTCACGATATCAACTGTACCACGCTGATGGGAGGCACCGTGTGTGGCGCAGACCTCACGAAACGATGGATCCCGCATGCCAACAGGTGGTGGTGCAGGGTGGTGGGGCGTCAGTGATGGTCTGGGGTGCATTTTCCTGGTTTGGAATGGGCCCTCTGGTTATCCTGGACCAAACGTTGAATGGTCCACGGTATCGTCAACTCATCGGAGACCATCTGCACCCGTTTTTGACATTTCAACACCCTGACGACGTAGCAGTCTTTCAAGATGACAATGCTCCAATACATCGCTCCAATGTCGTCCGCGAATGGTTCGAGGAGCATGCAGGAGATGTCCAACGACTGAGCTGGCCAGCCCGGAGCCCTGACATGAATCCCATCGAGCATATCTGGGATGCTGTTGAAGTCAGGCTCTGGGCACTGGATCATCCGCCCACGAACGGGCAGCAACTATCTTCGGCTCTGCAGACTATCTGGTGTCAACTGCCTCCAGAAGTGTACCAGAGACTTGCAGACTCACTACCACGCCATATTGCTGCACTCCACAGGGCCAGAGGTGGCCCGACCAGATATTAAGTAACTATCCCATGAGTTTTGCTAACTCAGTGTACATATCTTTTATGTCAAAAGATACTAATTTTGAATTTTCATTTAATTTTAATTTTTCTAGTTTTTCAAATACTTCGTTAGAATTTTTTACTGCATAGTAATAATTTAGTTTCAGATTTTCTTTTAATTGTTTTTGGATATATTTTGCTAAATTGTATGATGGTGAATTAATATTATTGATTACTGGGCTTATTGGGAAATTAATTCTGTGAACTTTGATCCTAGGCTTCATTATTGGTGCTATAGGATTATTCATTATTAATTGTAATTTTTGTCATTTGAACATCACTGATTTGAATTTGTTGGTAGTTTTAATGACTTGTCTTTGGAACTTATCTGTTGGATTCTTCTTCAAGTTCTTGAATTTATTTTTTGTTATGAACGTTTTTTCATCTAGTTCGTTGTTTTTAATTATCACCATTATTTTGCCTTTATCTCCATGCGTGATTTGAGCGTTATTTACTTTCAGTTTGTTATTGATTCCTACTATTGTCATTAATTCTGTGGTTTTCGTTTTATCTTTGTATTTTGTAATTATATTTCCGATGTTTACTCGGCATTCGTCTCTTTCGTCTTCTTTTATGTGATATAGATTGGTTTCTACTTCGGCTATTTTCTTTATTAAGTCCTTGCTGTTCCATTTTTGTTTAATATAATAATTTGGCCCTTTATTTATTAATGATTCTTCTTTCTTTGTGAGTTTTATGTTTGTTAAATTTACTAGAGTTTGATAGAAATTTGTTTCTATTTCTTTTGGATGTTCGTTATTTATTGCAGTTTTCTTACTTAAATTATTTAGCTTCTTATTAATTTTAGTTTTCTTCTTTTGTATTATATTTATTATTTTACTTGAGATTTTCTTCATGTATTCATTCCACAGCTCTGCCGAAAATTTCGTCATTCCTTGTAATTGAATTTTATAGAGTTGTTTATTCAGGCTTTATTTTTTCTTATAACATTCTTCAATTTCTGTTTTAATCCAAATTTTTGTTCCATGTTTTATAGCTCTTTTGGATGACTTGGATTTGTTTTTAGTTTTCATTGACACATATTTGGGTGTAAGACATGCTTGTAGACATTTCTTATTAAAACTTATGTTGGCGTTGTTTTTGCCTATTTTTAGTCGTATTCTGTATGCCGATGTAATTACATCTTCTTCTATAAGATTCATGATTTTACACACGTTGTATTGTATATGTACATAGTTATAATTCCATAAGGTCCATTTTACAATACAAGGTTTATTAATATATTTATATAAATCGATTTTCGTTCTTTCGGACATCATCAGTATATGCATTTGAAATGTTTAAGTTTCTTACAATAGGATTCTTTTTAAATTTTGAACATCAGAGGCACATTCCTCTCTAACTTTTGTTAAAAATGAATTGTTAAATTTGCAGGTTTGAATTTACTGCAAAAAAGAGGCAATCATCGTATCAAAATAGACATCAAAATGGCTGCCTGGCACGAAATGTCCATACTTTCTTTATACAGTGCTTTACTGAAGAGTCGATTTTTACCCCCTCTATTGCATGACTTTGGCTACAAATATGACAATGTATTTTAAGTTTAACAATGCATTACGTGTTCAGCAACAAATACTTAACATTGGCTGACAGTTTTGTTTGGTTGTACGATCATTAAAATACATTGTTAAGTTTAGGCTGTAGCCAAATTCAAGCAATAGAGGGGGCAAAAATCGACTCTTCAATAAAAACAGCAGTCCAATTTCAGACGTATAGAGTAACTTATATAAGAGAGAAAAAATAGTGATTATAATAATAATAATAATAATAATAATAATAATAATAATAATAATAGATGTAATAAAATATTAAAAATGTAATAAAAATAATGAAAGTAATAAAAATAATAATAGTGGTTGACTCCAACAACGGAATTTGGCTTCCAGACCAGTGCACAGACCAGAGGATTAAAAGACCATGCTTCAGGTAACAACAATTGCTTCAGAGTCTATCTTTAATATACGTCATTGGCACAAACACACGCAGAATTAATACAAGAAAAAGAAAGAAAACCACGGAAATTCAACAATGATACAAAGACACAGAACCATAACAAAGAGATCCGTGATGATTAAACAATTAATAAAACGTAACGGTCGAGACATCAGAAAAATGAAAGCTCATGTAGCCGCGAACATTCCTGAATTTCATGATGGCACCGAACACCTACACATAAGTGACTTTGATAATGATGCACTGATCTCAGAGCGTAAGAAGAGAATGATGGATTCGGTGTTGAAACTCCTGGGTTGCATAGGATCCTTTTTCCACGGTGTTCTGCACTACCTTGTTGCAGGTCAACTGATGATCTGTCAGTGATATTTTTGGGGGAGTCACATGGGGAGATGTCGGGGCTGTACGGAGGATGTTTAAGGACTTCCCATCGAAATGTTTCCAGCAGGTGGAGTCTTATTGGCCACAAGTGGCTTAGCGTTGCGTCCCGGAGCAGCACCATCCATTTCGAGAGCTTCTCTCTGCGCTTATTTTCGATGGTCCGTTTCGCCTTCACCAACGTGTTGCAGTACCATTCGACGTTAACAGTTTCACCCTTTCTAGCCAGTCGAGGGGTATGGGTCCTCTTCGTCGAAAAAGAAACTGAGCATCACTTTTCCGGCCTTCATGGCAGAGTGAGCTTTTTTGGACGTGGAGAATTAGAGATCCTGTACGTATAAGAGATACGACAACTAATTACATGGACGCCATTTTGTGCTAAACACACTAATGAATTCCTTTTTAGGACGGCTTGGCCGTTTGAGACAAATTTTTTTACTACTTTATATACATTCTAAAATTTCAAAAACACTTTCTTTAAATAGTTATTTCATTGAAATAATGTATTTTTTTTTAATTATATTATGGCGTTAACACCTTCCACAGATTTCGATAGGATTAAACAGAAACACGTCATTCCAAGTTGTTTGATATATTACATGCCAAATCTGAGCTTTGAAAATTTCCACTGAATCATAATGGTTCCATGAAACCGCATACCATTGAACCTATTTCGATTAACATTAAATTTATGTTAATATTCAACCATGTTATTCGAAGGTGTTTAATATAATGCATGCTATATCTTAGCATTGACAGTTTCCAGTGGACCATAATGGTACCACTAAACCACAGACGCTTGAACCAGTTTTGACTGATATTGACCATCAAGGAAGACGATCACGTGTCTTCAGTTAATTCACAAGCTTTAGCTATGGAATGCCATAGGGAAAATAGCATTTGGCAGCACAGGCCATTTATACATGGAATTGTATAGTGAAAAACGTGGTCCCCTATATTATTTTTGACCTTTTGAACCGGAAGTAGTTTATCAATTTCTTCCACCAACGACCTCACTCTTTCGTTTTCCCTAAGTTGTCGAATGGCGAAAACGGAATTCGAAAATTCGAAACCTTTCGAACGCTAGAGCACCAACAGATCAGCTCATCAAACAGACAGACAGACGGACGGACGGACGCGCACACTGTGAAAACATAAGTACCTATCGGTCCTAATAATATTGAATTTGTATTCAACAATGGTCTTTAGCAAGAGCATGAGCGCTCATTATGAATACGGGAATGAATATGTTTTCAACAATTGCTCCTACCGTATAAATATAATAAAAAAATTAAAATTTATTGAATTAAATATTGAACCGATAATAACAAACTAATATATTTACCTTGCATAAAACATGATTGGATTCACGTGCTGGAATCCAAAGTTTACCATTAAGTTCACATTTAACTTTCGCTGCCCAAATTCGGCGTTGCTCATCGTCTCTAGGAAATGTGGACTTTAAAGCCGTTTTTCCCGCTGTTCGAACAACCTACTGCAGCATAATTAGGCATTATGCATTTAGTTTTATAAATGTGTTTTAATTCGGAAAAAAATTACAGCTGACGATGTCTAAATACTGTTGTATAGAATGATACAAGTATCGGCATTGCTAGCATAGTTAGCACATAATGGCGTCCATAAGTCACGTGTCGGCTCTAACCAATCGTTTTCGACTTCTCAGATGTTGTATCTCTGATACATACTTGATCTACATCTATCGACAAAACAATTTACCAACTTCGATTAGATAAAACGGGGCTACAGTAAAAGTCTCCATTTCATTTGGGCACATTATATACTTTCTGATATTCTTAAGGGTTGACTTAACTTCTTCTATCTCCTGAAAGCGTGTTGGCTCTATCTGCGCTTTACATCATGAAGACATTCACACACGACTCAGATATTTGGCTCCAGGGCCTGTTCAGTGTTTATGGATGAGCCTATCAAGCAGTACATATTCCACAGTCTGTTGTTTTTGTATTTTAATTTTTTTCTTTCTTAAGCACACTTCTTTATGGGTTGCCTGTTTAAGAATTTTTTTTTGAATGAATGATTGGCGAGCGGAAAGGACGCACCAAGTTGAGCTCCTGCTTAAGGCGAAGGTTGTGAGTGGAATGTATTAGTGATACGCTAATTAACTTATAAGTTTATCTGCTCATAATATTTGCATACGGAACATTAAGTGAAGATGCCTAATCCAAAAAATGCACCAAACGGTAAACCGAATACCCAACGACAGCCGACTATGGACTCTCCCGAAAATAATATTGCAGATGATTCTCTCATGCAACAAATTATAAAAAATATTTCCAATTAACTTCAAGATCCAGTGGTTCTAGAGGCCCTTATATCAGCATCTATGGATAAAATTATCAGTGAAGTGAAAAATAAGGTAATTGTCGAATTAGAAAAAAAAATCACAGACATTGCAAAAAATCTTGATCCTTTACTGACAAGACTGGAGACAATTAACGAAAAACTATCACACTTACAGACTCAATTGTCAATATTACAAGCGAAAGTTGATAAAATGGAGACAACAATTTATGACAATGATATATCGAGACTGGATATCATTAAAGATCAAATAGACACTCTTGAACAATATTCACGCCGAAATAATCTTCGTATATTTGGTCTGTCTGAACAACCTGTCGAGAATTTAAAGGAAAAGTTTATTGAGTTTAATAACAACCCGAGTATAAGTGCCGATTGTGGAGAACGACATCACAGCTGTTCGTCTCTTAGGACCACGCACTGGAGATATCAACCGCATCGTGATAGTCCAGTTACACACGTCATCTTTGCGTGATAATATTATAAAAAATAGACATAACTTAAAAGCTACCAAAATAGTTATCCTGGAGGATTTAACTACAGCCAGATATCAACTTCTCCAAGCAGCCAAAGCTCGGTTTGGAAACCGAAACGTATGGAGCTACGGAGGCCGAATATTCTTGGGAGATTTGTTTTGCTCAAACATGTAATGGACTTTGACGCAGTATGTTAATTTATCGATTACCTTTAGAGACTGTTTGAGTTTAATACTAGGAAATGTTAATAGCTTATTAAGATATGATACACGTTTTTAATTAGTTTATTACACAATGGCTATGAATTTGCTGGTAAACAACATATTCACCATAATATTATTTAAATTAACTCATAAAATAACCTAATTTATCATGTGGTGAAATCTAGTAATAATAATAATGTATCATACGGAAGTAATTGATAGTATTAATATTAGTACCAGGCATAAGTAATATGTTCTCATAAATATTAATATAAATATACTATTTGGCACTTCTGTAGCAGTCCATCTTTGGGCCCGACATTAGATACAGTCGATTGCATGTATTTATTTATACACTACTGTTTATAAAAATCGCAACACCCTGATGGAATGGTCTAATCCATATGCAATTTGCAATATTTGCATACAATGGGTCAGAGTATAAATGATTAGATTTTCAGAGTAATTGCTTGAAAGAACACCATGCCTCGACGACGACGAAGGGTACCATATCAACAGCTGACAGACTTTGAAAGAGGATGCATAATTGGTCTGCGTGAAGCGGGATGGTCGTATCGTGACATTGCTGCTCGTGTAGGACGTAATGCAACGACAATTATGCGTGCATGGAGGCAGTGGAGCGAAGAGAGCAGGGCACACCGAAGACCAGGCTCAGGAAGACCCAGCACGACGACACTGCGAGATGACAGACACCTCTATCGCATGTGTGTAGCAGATCGTACAGCCACTTCCACAGTGTTAGCACAACAGTGGGGTGCTACAGTAGGCAGGACAATGTCTGCTAGCACTGTACGACGCCGTTTGATTTCCAGAGGATTGATGGCACGAGTTCCATTGTTGCGGATTCCTTTGACTCAAAACCACCGGCGCCTCAGGTTGCAATGGGCCCATCAACACCAACAGTGGCAAGCTGAATGGCAACAAGTTGTGTTTTCGGATGAGTCAAGGTTTAACTTGCAGCACCATGACGGCAAGATACGAGTCAGAAGACATCGCGGCGAGCGCGACCTTCCAGAATGTATCCTGCAGCGTCATTCAGGACAAACGCCAGGGGTGATGGTGTGGGGTGCAATCAGTTACCACGGCTGTTCCCGTCTGATCAGAATCCATGGCAATCTGAACAGTGACCGGTACATCAGGGAAGTTGTGCAACCCGAGGTCATCCCCTTCCTGCAGAACCTTCCAGGCGCTGTATTCGAACAGGACAATGCCCGACCGCATGTGGCCAGAAATGTCCTCGCCTTTTTCCAAGCACATCAGACGCCCTTGTTCCCCTGGCCTGCTCGTTCACCAGACATGTCCCCAATCGAACATGTGTGGGACAGGGTTGCTCATCGATTGGCTCGACAGACTCCTGCAGCAGCAACTGTGGATGAACTGTATACCCGTGTAGACAGAGCATGGCAGGACATTCCCCAGGCCCTTATTCAGAGCTTGTTTGACTCAATGCCACGACGTTTAGAGGCTGTAATTGCATCCCACGGTGGTTTCACCCGATACTAATGTGACAATAAAACGCATTGTATTGACCTGAAAATCTAATGGTTTCTTTTCTGACCCATGATATGCAAATGCTCCAAATTTAATGCAGATTGGGCTATTCCATCAGGGTGTTGCGATTTTTATAAACAGTAGTGTACAAGTCAAAATCAAAAATCTGTGGACAACATTATTTTTAAGTTAATGGTTTTCTTTATTGAGCTGTAGATGAATAATTATCAGACCTACAACCATGAAATACATAAGACGGATTGTTTATTCAAATAACATGCTTGATATAAAAAATAAAAAATATATATTAAACACAACTTAAAATAAAAGGCAAAAAATAATCAAAGCTTGTGTCAAAATACTGTGGACACAAAAAAAGAAAAATCATAATACTGTGGACAATGATATTTTAGCTGCACAAAGCACACTCAGTATTTAGTGGCATTTCCATGTGCCTTAAGAAGTGCAGTTATTCTTCGTGGCATGGAAGATATCAGCTTGCTGCATGTTTCTGGTGTTATTTTATTCCATGCATCCTGCACCTGAACTCTTAATTCATCCATTGTTGTTGGTCCAGCTTTCTTTACTTCACTTTTCAAAATTCCCCAAATATTCTCCATAGGGTTCATGTCTGGAGAATTCGCAGGCCATTCCATAACATTCACTCGTTTTCTTGCAAGCCATTCCTTGGTTGACTTGGCTGTGTGGCAGGATGCTCCATCCTGCTGAAAGATGCTGGTACGACCAAGGCGAAATGAGGCGATTGATGGAAGAAGGCTGGTTGCCAAAACACTTACATATTTCTCAGCATTCATAGTTCCATCAATGAAATGTAATTTTCCAGTCCCTTTGGCACTTACACAACCCCAGACCATGCATAATGCTGGAAACTTAACACTTCTTTTTATACAATTAGAATTATTAGCCTCATTCTTTTTTCTCAGCACTTTTTTTCCCACTTTGGTTACCCACGGAAAGTTGAAATGTGGATTCATCACTAAATACCACTTTGTTCCATTGTTCGATAGACCAATCAGTTCGCTCTTTTGCCCACTTCACACGTTTATACTTTTGCACCTTTGTGAGAAATGGTTTTATTTTAGGAGTATAAAATTTATACCCAAGTTGATCGATACGGCGATATGTAGTAGATACAGATACAGTTTTCCCGATGCTGGCTGACCACTGTTGACTCCGTCCTGGTCCTTGAGCAAATCTATTTTTCTTGATGATAGAATGAAGCATTCTATCATCACGACTAGAAGTTGTTTTAGTCCGCCCTGTTGGCTTCTTAATTTCAACATTGCCGACAGTTTTAAACTGGTTCACTATTTTGTAAACTGCACTTTTTGATAGTTTAAATTTTATAGCAATTTTTCTGATTGATTCTTTGTGTTTATGGCATTCAATAATGCGATCACGAATTTCGAGTGGTATTGCTTTTGTTGAAGCCATTTTCTTAATTAAGTATAAATTTCTTAATGTAAAAGTATAAACCTTATACCTATAATTCGAAGAGTGGAAATTGCAACAACATCAAGTGTACATCTGAAGTAAGATTATGTGAATAAGAAATTATTTAGACTAGCAGTGGCATCCTTGGCGAGGTCCATGCATTGTGAGCCTTTAAAAAATGTTTTTGTCGAATTTATATTAAGAATTTTTACTATATCAATTCTAAGCATTTTCATGTGTTTATTTTTAAGTCATTGCAAAATTTAATTTAATCTTTTGAGATTGTTCTCTTTACTTACAAGTGTAATTATCCCGGGCAACTCCCGGTACCTTTGCTAGAACTGTATATATAAAGAAGAATCTGGGTTTGTTTGTGTCTTCCTTCAGCTCCCTAACAAGCGTTCAGACGATTGGGAAAAGTGTGTGTGTTGCTTTGTATATGTGTGTGTGTGTGTTTGTGTGTTTGGCACGTTTGAGCAGTGCATAACTTAAAAAATACATCAACTCGAATCATCAAACCAAAAAGCATACGATTTATCTGTGTTGTGCTATTTAATAATCGTTCGAAGGAACCATATTAATTCATGCGTATTGCAATGCCACCAAAGAAAAGACAGAGCATTGGTCAGAGAAACCCTGCAGCTAAGAGACAAAAAACTGTCCGGGCGTCAGAGACACCTGAACAATGGGAGCTTCGACTGCAGCAAGAGCGTATGCGAGCTGCAACGTCAAGGGCAAGGGATACTTCGGAGGAAAGAGAGCTTCGTCTGCAGCAGGAGTTTATGCGAGCTGCAACGTCAAGGGCAAGGGAAACTTCGGAGGAATGAGAGCTTCGTCTACAGCAGAAGCGTGTGCAAGCTGTGACTGCTGCAGGTCACCTTCATCTCCCTCCATTCTGCCAATCGACCGAGCCGTCCTCTGCAATCGAGCGGGTAGGCTTCCCGTTATATGCCCTGTAGTTATCTGCAACACCCTGTACATGTTTACTAAAGTCTTCAATTATTTCTTTTGAATAAATGCAACATCAAGAGCAAGGGATATTTCGGAGGAAAGAGAGCTTCGTATACAGCAGGAACGTATGCGAGCTGCAACGTCAAGGTCAAGGGAAACTTCGGAGGAAAGAGAGCTTCGTCTGCAGCATGAGCGTATGCGAGCTGCAACCCAAGGCAAGGGAAACTTCGAAGGAAAGAGAGCTTCGTATACAGCAGGAACGTTTGCGAGCTGAAACGTCAAGGGCAAGGGAAATTTCGGTGGAAAGAGAGCTACGTGTATAACGAGTTCGACGTAGAACGGAAGAATTAAGGGTGGCAAATCGACATTCTGATTTTAAAATTAGCGGCATTTAATTACAATTCTGAATACGATTACTGTAATCACCCTAAAGTCCTAATAGAAAGGATGGATGTCGTATGTAACCATTGTCAGGCAAAGAAATATAAATGGGAACCACCAGGAATAGGTTGCTCAAATGGAAAAGTGAAGCTGCCACCACTTAAAGAGACTCCAGAACCACTGTTATCTTACTTATATGGTAACACAGCATATTCCAAACATTTCCTAAAAATATAAGGGCATACAATTCAAGCTTCCAAATGACATCGTTTGGCGCGTCATCAATAGTGCAAGAAGGTGGATTCATGCCTACTTTTAAGGTTCAGGGTCAAATTTACCACAGAGATGGATCACTTCTTCTCCTTTCAGGTGAAAATCCAAAATTTCTTCAAGTTTACTTCGTGGGCGATGAAATATTAGAGGCTGATCAACGATGTGCTAATATATCTGGCGTGCGACAAGACATCGTTTTAAGTCTGCAGAGACTATTTCATTCGCACAACCACCTGACAAAAATGTTTAAAACAGCATTAGAAAAGATGACTACTGACGAGTACAAAGTAGTCATACAGGCAGACAAGAGGCCATCTGGTGACCATGAACGGTGCTTTAACGCCCCAACAATTAACGATGTAACCATACTCATGGTTGATCTGGAAGAGTACGATAGCCGTGACATAATTGTTCAGAGACGAAGTGAAAATTTGCTGAGAATTCCAGAAACAGACCGTTCATATGATGCTCTGCAGTATCCTCTTATCTTCTTTGATGGCGAGGATGGTTACCACTTAAAACAAATCGATCCTGTCACAGGAAATATGACGCAAAAAAAGTATCTTCTATGGAGTTTTATGCATACCGCATTATGCTGAGAGAGGGATCCTCAAACCACATCTTACGATTCCGCCAGTAACACAGAGGCGGCCTGCTACGAATTAATTGAGTTTGTTACTAGGGAAATGGCTTCACGTAACTATGTGGCAGCAGTTTTTATTGACTACGCCAAAGCATTTGATAACATTCCTGTATATCTTCTCAATAAATTAACCAATTATTATAATATAAATGGGCCTCCCCATAAATGGATAACCAGCTTCCTGACCGACAGGCGATATTACCTGTCTCATCCTGGGTCCTCATCAGGTTTTTTTGATTAGAAATTGGGGAGTTCCACAAGGATCAATACTTTCCCCCCTTTTATTTAACATATTTTTATATGATCTTTCATACGCCGTCTTACCAACTGCTTCTATCTTTTATGCGGATGATGCCACTTTATTACTCTCTAGTCAAGATCAGACAAACTTAGTTCGCTCTCTTAATCAGGTGCTGACAGTATTGAAGGAATGGAACGATAACAACCGGATGTCGCTTAACATTCAAAATACCAAAGTCATGCTTTTCACACAACGAAACAAACGAGAAATATCTATCCCGTTATTGTTTCTTTACGGTAATAATTTAATTTCAGTTACAAAATCATTTATATATTTAGGCCTTTATTTGACACATGATTTGACTTTGAATTTGCATGTTGATTATCTAATAAACAAATTAAACAAAAAAATGGGTATGATCTCCAGACTATACTATTTACCGAATAATATAGTTTATCTTTTATGTTTCTCGGGGATACACTCAAACATGTGTTACGGTACCATCTTCTGGGGGTCTACCACATTATTTAATCTGGATAGACTAACGAAATTACAAAAATGGTTCATACGAATAGTAATAAAAGCACATAGGTTGGACTCATTCTCGCATCTGTTTCTACCATTACGTATACTCACAATACAATAAATATATTTTATACAAACGTGTGCATTTATATACAAAATTACAAAAAGTTTACTTAAAATATCTACTCCTATTATTATACAAAAAAGCTGCGAGATCCATAATTATTCTACACGCAGTGCTAACAGAATTCGATTGCCTTTTTTTAGTCGTAATTATAGTGGAAGATGTGTGTCCTATAAAGGCATACTTAATTGGTCTGCTCTGCCTGAGAATATTCATTCCTTAACACCCTACAGAATATTCGGAAGTCATCTGAAACGGTTTGTGCTTCATAATATTGAGGTCCGATATGACTACCGTAATAATTAACCAATGCAGATACATTAATAATTATCAACGAGATTTGATAACTATGAAAATTTGATAGTGATGGCTAAATCCAATTCACTGTTTACCTATTTACTCTTCTATAGATTATATATATAGTGATTACACTGAGAAACTTTCACGGTGAACATTTTAGCTTGCCTCTTAATCTGATATAGTTTTAGTTATATAAAAAAACCTCTAAGATTTTATATAAAAAACCCTAACAGTACACTGTTATTTATTGTGCTAAAACTAGTCACACGTTATATTTATTTATATCATTTATGTCTATTGTATTTATAAGTGCTTATTTGTCTATTGTAAATTTGGTTAATTGTATTTCTAATTACACAATGTGTCTAATGTTATTTTCTTTCCTACCCATAGGGATTTAACCTGTCGGTCTTTTGACCATACCAATCCCTATTGGGCATTACTGTATTTTCATTTATTAAATAAATAAATAAAGTTGGGACAATTATTCGTGATCAAATAGCGTGATACTTCTCTATCATATTGTTGAAACTAGAAATGAAATAGTTTAGAAATTGGTATATTTAGTTG
>JAHWFO010041760.1:103797-139116 GCA_023313115.1 Rhysida immarginata | reverse complement strand
ATGCCCTCGGGGCAAGAAGTCTCCAGTTGTTAAATATATTGAATTTAATTTGTATTCCTATATTTTTAAGATTGAATAATATATACATTTATCACAATCTTATTTTGTCTCCTCCTCCTTTCTCTTTTTACGAGTAATGCTAGCATCTGGGGTGAAATTTAAAGATTATTTCGATTAAGCATTATTAAAAGTCGTGACACATAGTCCTTCACCCCCTTTGAACTTCTCCTCTAACCTGATTCTTTATCTTTTCATTGATGTTACCATATTTATATCCTTCTATAGGTTTAACCTAACTTCAGCTACCCCATTATCGAATATATACATAATGCTATACCCATTGAGTAGCTCAAATGCAACTAATATCATTCATAATTTACTAAAGAATGCACCTTACATCAGTGCTATTATAAACGGTACAACAACTTCTGTCACCAAATCTCTTCATTGCCAAATCAATATAGGTTGCCTTATAATGTAGACACACATTTTTTAAATTCGGTTGATCGGGACCACTTATTAGTAACTCCAAGTGGCTCGAAACTTGCAAGTTCTTTTTTCTTAAATCTTTACTGAATATGCTGAATATACCAAGTTAAGCGGCTAATAATAATTCAGGAACGAATCAAATCTCGATAAATATTTGTATTCCTGTGGAAGCAGCTCATAGAAAATATTAGAAAAGCAGCACCACTGTCCCAATATAAAAGAAAAAGTGCCCAGGAATTGGAACAAGTAAGCTCGGTTCAAAACGTGTGTGCTGGTACCCTACACGGATTTTCAAATTTTTTCGTAATAAGTTGAGATTAAATTACAGTTCCAAAAAGATCTCACTATTATCCCAATAATTAATACAACGTTATATGAAAAGTATATAATTTATTTTACATAAAACGTTATGTATTAGCATGAGAATAAATATTGATAAAAAAAAATTTTAATTTTAGTTGTTTTAATTGTTGAGATAAAAGTGACATTTTTTTTGGAATAAATAATGCAATTTGAAATTTTTTTTAAAAATTAAAAATAAAATAAAATTAAATAACCAAAAAAAATTAATAAAAACGAAAATAAATTTTAATCCATAATATTAAAAACTTTAAATCTTTTTTTTATTTTTTATGTACACGGTGGCCATAATTGAAGGACCCTATTGCAAAGCTGCCTAAAGGCGAAACCAGTCATCAGAAAAGTGTTAAATTTTGTGGAGGACGTAATGAAGGGATGGGAGTTTGTTTTAGCGAAAACAAAAGTTACGAATTTCGCCACCAAAGGGCGTTGAACACAGGATCTCCGCGAATTTTCCTCGGTTTTATACAGTAGGTAACAGCTGCCGCATGACGGCACATAAATTTACATTGTGATGAATACCTATAGTAAAAATATAAATTTATGTGCCGTCACACAGCAGCTGTTACTACTGAACAAAACCAAGGAAAATTCGCGGAGATCCTGTTTCAACGTGTATGTTAGTAATTCAAATTAAGTTTACGAGGTCGCGCATTGTAAGTGAAATTGTTTTACCAAAACAGTAATTCCGCAGTAGCTGCCCTACGGAAATTTCGGACTTTGAAGCGGAAGCAAAAAGGTGCCATGAATGTGAAAAACCTTCGAGAAATGATAACCTAATTTGAAGAAACAGGACCATTGTAAATTTGACCTGGCAGAGCAAGAAAACCCATGTCTGCAAAAGCATTAGAGGAAGTTTCACTTCAGGTGGAAGAGGACAGAGCTGCAAATTCCCATGGTAGCACCAGTGTCCGGCGTATACCAGAAGCGTTGGATAGGCCACGTTCAACTGTCCATAAGATCATGCAGAATATCCACCAAAATTATCCGTACAAACTTTCACAGCAGATGCTTCCACATGATTGTGACGATCGACTCCAGTACTCACTTCAGTTTCCCGCTCGCGTTGAAGTCGATGCAGAATGGCCGTGGAATATCCTCTGGACAGTAGAAACCCATTTTGACTTCGACGGCGCACTGAATACACACATTTGGGAACCAGAAAATCCGCACGGTATCTTAGAGGTTCCGTTGCATTCTCCAAAAGTGACGGTATGGTGTGGATTTATTCTCGGCCCGTAATTCTTCGAGAAGTTAAGTTCTAGAGGTCCAGTGGCATGCTCAATCACTGGGCAGCGATATGCTTCGCTGTTAGAGAGCAAATTTTTTCCGGCTCTGCAAGCCCGTCAGTGCATTGCACGGACAATCTTTATGCAACACGAAGCTCCTCCACACATTGCACTGTGTGTTAAGGATGTTCTTAGATGACATTTTACAGAAGAACGTGTCATTAGTCCCGAGAATTTATAATCGGGATATTAATGATATTATTCTTTACTAGCAAGTTATCTCATTAGCTAGTTGAATGAATGCTTTTTACTGCGTTAATTATCAGAAAATATTATGATCTGAAGTCTATCTTTTATTTCAAGCGCTGGGCCTCGTCATTTCTCAATAAAGTGATTCAGTACTGTGGTTATTTTATTTCTTTTTATTCTGAATCCCACACAATTTGTCTTTTGATGAATTATATGATGGATCAAAAAGCTAATGACGACTGATTTATGATTTTATGTAAGTTTGATTGACTTTAATCCGCACATACAAGGAGTTTTATGTTTCTCAGCCCTCAACAGCTCGACTCTACTATTTATAGTGTAAGATGACTTCGTTTCTTCGCCTTCCTTCTGTCTCCTGTTGGAATTTTATCTATATCTATATTATTAGTCTATTACACTACTTATTATCATGCCAAAACAAGGTAAAAAAACAATTCTGTTCGAAGCCATCACGATATCACCCCTCTACGAATTTCCAGCTAAACTAGCAAATGAGTACTCTGGAAAGGCGACGATTGAAAGTTCCATTACTCAATTTATAAGTGACCCTGCAATGTACGAACCTATAATAACTAGGGTGTTCTCGAAAATCTTGGATATTTTGAACCCCAAGTTACACGATTTGTCCTCTAAATTAACTCCCCTCTTGGAACAGTTGGATTCGATCTCAGCACAGCTCTTTACTCTCCAACCATCTGCACTAATGCAATCAAAATTAGAATCGCTCGAAACGGAATTGCTTCACGAGGAGTTTCTAGATTAGATAGAGCGTATCCAAAAATCGACGAGTTGGAAAAACACTCACGCCGTTTCAATCTCCGTATTTTTGGAATTCCCGAGGCACCTTCTGAGAGACTCGACGAAGTTCTGGCGGACTTGTTTACGACTCAACTTCGTGTCCCTACAAAATCAACCGATTTTATCTCAATCCATCGGCTGGGGCCTCGCCTGTCCTCGTCTCACCTTCCGATAAATATATGATTGACCACCTCTTCACATCGTGATCTAATTGTAAATAATCGGAAGAAGCTCCGTGCGTCGGCGACAGTGATAGTAGAAGTCTAAAGGTTGGTTAATAGTCTACCGTTACCGTTTGCGCTGTGCTCCAACGAAAGCCGTTCCGTTGGCTGAGCTGATTCATAGTTGTGCTTTGTCGTTATGCCTATGGCTGTCGAGCCTACGTCCGCTGTTGCGCTGGGATAGAACTGTGCTCTATTTCAACGGCCAACGCACAACGGCCCACCAATCAGAACTTGAAGATCTCTTGACGTCATTTCTCTTCTTTGTAAAATAAAATTAGAGAAAAGCAGGTTAATCGAAGCGATTCAAAAGTATCCCTGCTTGTATAATAAGAGAATGAAAGAATATAAAGATCAAAAATTAAAAGAAAAGATTAAATATTCTCTTCCTTGAAAATAGATCGTACATATATAGATCTATTGAAATGATGCTTATTTCTTCAATGCCAGCTTCGGAAGTTTATAGTTGACCATTTTACCGCTGTGACTATGAATGCTATAGCGCTGAAACCAGAGCGCTAACAGCAACGTTTTGAGCTTGATGGAAAGGCAGACGGCTAACGCAAACGGCGTTATCAGACTATGAACCAACCTTTATCGGCTACTCCGTGAGGCGAAGACGAATTTGGCGTGGAATTCGAGTGGCCACATGCTGAAGGTAATCTGAAGTGTGTCACCTCGATTCGAGACCTTTGTCTCCTGACTTAATTATTATACATCATTTGTTTTTGCATTTTATTTAGTTATCCATGCCTAGTTCTCTTTGTTATCTGATTTAATTTCCTATCCTTAATTTTTCTATACCAGGGTTGTACCAAAAGTAAGGTTCCCAATGAGCTACAGCCTCGAGGGAAGGTGCTAGGCTAAATCCGACAACAGTGTCGTGCGCAGTGGTACCCGCACTCTCGAGCGATTCGCTACGGCGCTCAGTGTTCGCTTGGCAGCCGTCAGAGATGGAAGTGTTGATCGCCGCTCCCGCCAAATGCGAGGTTCGAGCAGTAATCCGGTTTCTCCACGCAAGGAAGTTACCGCCCGTGGAGATTCATCGGCAACTGACTGACGTTTATGGTGAAAAGTGCATGTCCGTTCAGCACGTCCGAAAATGGTGCAGGGCTTTTGCTGAGGGTCGCACGGAAGTTCACGATGAAGAACGGAGTGGAAGATCGCTGGTTTCGGATTCGATTGCCCAGAAGATCAGCAGTGAGCTGCTGAAAGATCGGACGGTCACTGTCCGTGAACTTGTTGAACGCATTCCTGAAGGTTCCCACGGCACACGCTTCCTCAACGGATTGGCGGGAGACTTCTTCGACTTAGGAATACAAAAGCTGGAGCACCGTCTTCAAAAGTGTGTCGAAAAAAATGGAGACTATGTTGAAAAATAGACAACAGTGTAAGCTTTTCAACGATGTATAAATTAATAACAATAAATAATGTTTTCTACTTGTAAAAAATATGGGAACCTTACTTTTGGTACAACCCTCGTACTTATATATTATTTGCTTTGTAGCACCAGTGATGATTTCATAAGAATATGTCCTTATGTGAATATGAATTAACTTATGAATTAACTTTCTTCTCAGCACTTTTCTCCTGTTCTGCTCTCCTTTTCTCTTTTTCTTAATTCTCTTTTTATTTTTACTTGCATTTTCTCTATCTTTTTCTCTTTTTGTATTTAATTTTCCGTACACCTCATTCTTTGACTTCAAGCTTCCTTGATATGTATGGATGAATTTATCTTTCATGTTGAGGTTGATAATGTTAACTTTATAATGGCAGACTTGCCCACTACTCCATTAAATAATCTTTTTTCATTATTTTATGTGAACATCAGGGGCATCCATGCCAATCTGCCATCTGCTCATACCAATGTTATTGAACCCAAACTATTGTTGTTTTTTTTTGAGACATGGATATATAACCTTAATGAAATCCCGGGATATCAAGCTATTTCTATAAGTAGAAGTATTCGAAGAGGAGGTGGCTTTTGCATATACCTCCAGCGGCCAATTCCATCCTCAATAATCCATAATTATACGCTTGTTAGTCCGGATTATGAGGTATTGACCATTATATTAAAAGCAATATGATTCTAATTTCGATTTCTCCTCCACCTATGTGTCATCTTCCTAATTTAGGTTCCTCTCTCTCTTCTACCCTCTTTGATTTTCAGGCTTCTGGGAAAACAATTTTATTGGGGACCTGAATGTCGCTTTCATAAACCATCTCCTTCACTTAATTGCCTCGTCGATCCCTTTTTTTATTCTGAACTTTTACCCACGACTCACTTTTTCTACTACTCCTATTCAGCACAAATCCTATTTAGCTATAGACTCTTGTTTTTCTACTCTAACTCTATTTTATTTAGCAAGTTTCTTGAAATAGCCATTACCGGTCACTTTTCTTTATTCACTATACTCTCACCTACATCTTTTAATCTCCTATTTCTGGCTCTGGAGTATCTGGACGAATTTCCCCTAATTCTTCAATCCTACCTAGCTCGCACAGACTGTCAGTCTCTCTTCGGTCGCCCAATTGAGGAACTTAGGAGCCCAAAATCGCCCATTGCATGAAAAAAGCCCTGTTTCCCTGACATTCCCTGACCACTTTTCATTTCCCTGACTTTCCAGAATGTGAGAACTCCGCAAATCTACATTAAGTCCATGATATCTCCTTATTTAAATGTTGACTTTTTGTTTGCATCTATTTTATCTCATTTTCAAGTGAGCTATGATAGGTACTTTCCCTTTAATTTCTTCCTTTTCGTCCCTCAATTTCTAATGAACGTTAGCCTTGGATACTTCGGATTTATTAGTACTTTAAAAAAATTGCTTCCTACCGGAAATTCAGGAAGAATCAAAGTGAAGCACGACAAAAAACTAACGATAATACTTGAAATGCTTCTCTGGATGAGGTGGATGCGCTTATTTCTTTGATTTATTCTCATGGAGCTTATAACATGATTTCTTATTTATTTAATAAGTTTAAAAGCATGTCAAATTTCGTTAAAAACAAAATCAATAAGGCTAAGCAGTCTTATTATAAAGCATTGTTTTTGCGTTTATACTTTAGCAAAGATAAGTAGCGAGTACTGACAGATTTATCCCGTATTTCTGTCACGTAGAAAATCGCATGCGCAGTAGAAACAAGCAGAAATATGGTAACGTGAAGCTCTGCAGACAAATATTTTTATTGTAGTATACTAAAATCGAATAAACTAAAATAAGAATACAAAAAAATGGAAACATTGCATCTTCTAACACAAGGAGTTACAATGAGTAGAGTGCTAACGGCACTAAAGCAGAATGAGGTTGACAAACCGAAGAGCACCGAATGCCTCAACAGTCATCATGACATTTTTTCTATTCCTCACACGAGTGGCCAACAGGAACAACGCCAAGTCACAGGATACCACCGACAGCCATCATCATCAAGACGGACCTATCGAATTCTTTGTACCTGGTTTAGTGGATTTTTACATAAACCTCGATCAAACTACACTGAGTTTAGACGTCAATATCAATAGAGTTTATGGGCTACTACCATCCGATGATAAAACAAGGCCAGTAAACCTTTTCTTACACTCGTTATTCTCTCAAGTGGACTATTACCTAGAGGATACATTAGTCAGTCAGCAAAATCTTATAACCATACAGAGCTTATTTTGAAACCCTTTTGAGCTATGATCATACCTCTAAACAACCCTAGCTCAAAACATCAGGTTATTGTATAGACAAGTGGAAAAATGGATAATAGTGATGATACAAACAACGGACTTAAGCTATGCAATAGCTCGCTCAAAACGGTGTTTATTACTTGGAGGTTTCTCTCCATTTAGACATACTTCGACACAGTAGGTTGCTGCTAAACTTCTGGATATTAGACTGAGGTTTTATAGAAGTAAACCAAACTTTGCACTGATGTCTGATGAGGTTAACACTAATTATCTGGTCACAATTCGAAAAGCAACACTGAACGTCAAGAGAGTTAAATTTAACACGGCCACATTATTAGCTTCATGCAAACACTCTTCAAACCACTAATGCATTTTACCATATCGGCCGAGTCGAAATGAGATTGTCGAGCATTGCAGCTGGCACTAGAAAACACGTCATACTGAACTCAATTTCAGGTCAGATTCCGACCCGCTTCATGTTTGCGTTTACAACTAGTGAAGCACAGAATGGTTCTTTTACTTCAACTTTCAACATTTCAATCTATCTTTCTTCTCATTGTCATTAGATACTCAATCAATTCTTCTTCATCCTCTGAAACCAAATGTTGAGACGGGGTCTTACTTGAGAGAGTTAGCTCACTCCATGAAAGCACTTGGGCTTTGGAAAGAAGACAGAGATATTATTATCACTCAGTTTGATAACGGCACTGGTTACACATTTTTTGCCTTTGACCTTTCAGGGGACAGGAATTATTATACAGATGTATACAATCTTATACGCAACGATATGCTAAGCATTGAAGTTCAGTTCTCTGAAGCTTTAGCTAGCTCTGTGAACCTGATTACCTATTGCCAACATCAGAATCTCCTGGAAATCAATAAAGAGAGAAACATAAGCTTTGATTTTACAAATTAGGTTCAATGGACACTCAACAGCTAGGGAGCGCACTCGAGAGAGACCCCTTCACTCGCCCTCTGGCAAGAGGCGTTTTCCGCTCTGATTTGATCGCATTTCTTAATCCTGTTTACCCTTTGTTACTAATTGCTAATACAGATGATTCCAGTAAATCAGGCACTCACTGGGTGGCTTTCTATATATCCTTGGTCAAACAAGCATGCATCTTCGATTCTTTCAGTATGTTTCTCCAAGAACAATTCCACATGAAATTAGTAAAAAATGGATCTACAACACGAATTATAGTACAACATCAGACTTCTGACACATTAGGTCAGCATGGGTTACATCACCTGAAATTAGCTGCAAGAGGCCATTCTATGGAGGACATCATGAACAACTCTTATATAAATGAATTGATTATATAAACGATCTACTCATGAAATGCGAATTCGTTCAAAATGAGTTTACTAACAACACCTCATTTAAGACATGTCAAAAGTCCAAATGGAATCAATGTTGTCGATCTTTAAAATATTTATTTTAATCATTACAATTTTTGTTGAAAAATAAAACTTTTGAATTCGGAATGAATTTGTATGTGTGTCTGTATTTTTCTGTTTAATATTAAATAAATTAGACAACAACAGATATTTCACCAATTTAATTGTATTTTATTCAAAATTTTTTTACAGTTTATAAAAATAATTTTTTGAAGACAGTATTACAAATTGAATTTTTTTTTCACAATAATTTGTTATTGAGTGTAACCCAACCAGTAGCGATCATGACGATTTCACGTCCGACGTCGTTTTGCAAGGATGTTTGTAGAGCCCACAGTTCGATATGCAGGATTATCAATTAATTCTTCAGGGATGTTGACGTGTTGTAATACTGCAGCGAAGTGTTCTTTCCCACGAGGTGGTTTCTTCAGATCTGTTATTGGTGATAATGTCTTTTATTAAACAATTAAAGTTTGAGCCACGTATTGATTTGCCAACGACTGACACTGTCCCTTCTTTAGTCCACTGGATAACAGTTCTCTTATGTAGTCTCTCGAGGAGCTGGTCCTGTTTCGTGGTTTGTTTAACAGGTTAAGTCAACTTGTTATCTCCAAGTTCAACCTCGGTGGATTCACCAACCACGGAACCACGAAATTCAATCTGGTTGTGTTTTTCTTTTAAGTCTATTGGCGAATGAAATGCAGGTGAATAGACGAGTTGAGGTGGCGATGGATAAAAGAGTGTCTCGGGAAGGGATCGAGATGTTGGTAATGGGCATATTAACGATGGCCTCTGTGGAGTTTGAGGGTCTGTTTTACTTGAAAGACTCGTTTGCTTCGAAGCACCTTTAGGTCTCTTTCCTCTTAGATATGTTTGAAGTCTGTTTAAATAATGGTCCATATTCTGATGCACATTCAAATTTGAGTTTTTTAAAATTTTGTTGATTTTCGAGTCCAGTTGTTTATTACGTTTTTTTTCCCTTTGTCGTCATCATCATCCCCACTCAGTTTAGTGTTGGTTTGTTCAGTAGGATGATGTGGTGGTAAAATCTGTGTTTGGTATGAAGGAGTCTTTGATGTTTGTGTGAAGGTTGTAATGCGTACTTTTGCATGTTCTCAACTAATTAATTTCTTCAAAATAGGAAAAGTGATGCTGCCTAACAAAAGGGGTAGCAGGAATCCGTTCCCACATTGATTCCGATAAGCTTTCTTTGCTCTTCATGAAATTTTTTATGAGCTAAACCTTTTATCTTCATCAAATGGTGCCTAATCCGAGGTGTCCAAGATACTTTATGATGCAAAATGTTATGACAGATCTCACACAGTGCTTTTACTTGATTAAGCAAGACATCTTGCATTAGCACTTTCCTATGACGAGGTCCTGAGTGTTTCAAAGTGCCTAGAAAATGATGATGTTTATCATTGTAATCGCATAACGGGCTCTCAATTTAAAATTGATTGAAGTCTGCTTTAAAACTTCTTTTTATCAGCATAGATCATGATCGTCTTTCATGAGGAAATATCTTACTACGCAATCTCAGAACATCAGGACAGCTCTTAATTAAATTGAGTAGCAAATAACTATGGGGCTCCTGTGTGGCATCTTTAAAGTCTTCGATGAGTAAACTACATAACCTGTTTGCGAGGCCAGAATGCAAATCTGACCTATGTCTCTGAGTAACTTTAGCAGAAAGATGAACTGTGTGTTTAAGCTTATTGTTTGCATGATTTTCGAATGGGTGAAGAGGTTCTGCGTTTATTAGTAACACGCAGAAATTGAGATGATGACTGTAACGCTTGTAGATTTTTTCAACAGTTTCGTTATTTTTCACCTCATTTTAATAAATTGTCTAAAATCAATGAAGACTATTCGGGAATATGCTCTTGTATAAACTTTTCATCAGGGAGTCCTACATGAAACGTACAGTTTGGGAGGTTCAGATTTTTAAAAACTGGTGGTATTAACGCTCCATAGCAGTAAATTATTTCTGTTGGTGTTGGATCCATCACTTCATCTCTATACTTTAACATTTGTGCCACTAGAGAAGACTTACCACTTCCAGAGCCATCGGCGACAAGAGCCAAAGAGTATTGTGTAAATTTAACATATGTTTTTATCTCCATGATGATGATGAAAAGTCAGACGAGGGGGAAAATTTTCACTAGGGCTTAGGGGTGTAATGTTGAAGGTTGAATGATGTCCTCTGTTTTTGATAGGTTTTAATTTAATAAAATTCATCGCATACATAACTCAAGCTCTGCGAAATTATTCTATGAACAGTTTGACACGACGGAATTAAAAGTAAGGCACTTTTTGGCAATACAAAAATTTATCAAGGTTTGCATTTTACAAAGACGAAATTTCTCGTGGGATGGTTTTTGCAAAGGCGCTACTGATTTGTATACAATTTTTGCACAAGTGGATTTTCTCCGAGGATGATTTTTGCCCTGTCAGAATTTCTCTAAGTCCTGTTTTCGTTAGGTCATTTTTATCTTAGGTGAAACTTCAACTAGGCAAATTTGTCCCTTGACACATTTTAAATTCCATCTACGTAAGATTTATTTTCAAGATAATTATACATAGTGAAAATTTCCCCCCTCGTCTGACTTTTCATCATCATCCACATCATTCTGGAGATAACACATCTGCTAAATTCACACAATACTTTTCGGCTCTTGTCGTGGTAGCTCTGGAAGTGGTAAGTCTACTTTAGTGACACACGTTAAAGTATAAAGATGAAGTAATGGATCCACCACAAACAGAAATAATTTACTGCTATCGAGCGTTAATACCACTGGTTGTTAAAAATCTGAACCCCCCCAAACCTTACATTTCATGTAGGATTCCCTAATGAAAAGTTTATACAAGAGCATATTCCCGAACAGTCTTTATTGATTTTAGACAATTTATTAAATGAAGTGAAAAATAATGAAATTGTTGAAAAAACCTATATGCGTTATAGTCATCATCTCAATTTCTCCGTGTTACTAATAACGCAGAACCTCTTCGCCCATTCGAAAATCATCCAAACAATAAGTTTAAACACACAGTCCATCTTTCTGCTAAGGTCACCGAGAGACATAGGTCAGATTTGCACGCTGGCCTCGCAAACAGGTTACGATCGTTTACTCATGGAAGCCTTTAAAAATACCACGCAGAAGCCCCATAGTTATTTGTTACTCGCTTTAACTCAGAGCTGTCCTGGTGTTCTGAGATTGCGTAGTAAGATTTTTTCTCATGAAAGACGTTCATGATCTATGCTGATAAAAAGAAGTTTTAATGCAGACGTCAATCAATATTAAATTGAGATCCTGTCGTGTGATTACAACGATGATACCCCTGGTCGTAAAACATCGTCATTTTCTAGGCGCTTTGAAAAACTTAGGACCACATCATAGGAAAGTGCTAATGCAAGATGCCTCGCTTAGTCAAGTAAAAGCACTGTGTGAGATCTGTCATAACATTCTACATCATAAAGTACATTGAACACCTCGCATTAGGCAGCATTTGAGGAAGATAAAAGGTCTAGCTCATAAAAAAATTTCAATAAGATCAAAGAAAGCTTATCTGAATCAATGTGGGAACGGATTCCTGCTACCTCTTTTGTTAAGCAGCATCACTGGTCCAGTTTTGAATAAATTAATTATTTGAGAACATGCAAAAGTACGTATTACTACCTTCACTCAAATATCGAAGACTACTTCATACCCAAACACAGATTTTAACCGCACTTCATCCACTTGAACAAACTAATACTAAACAGAGTGGGGTAGATGATGATGATGAAGATAAAGAACGTTATAAACAACTGGACTCGCAAATCAACGAAATTTAAAAAACCCAAATTTGAATGTGCATCAGAAAATGGACCCCTATTTAAACACACTATCTAAGAGGAAAGAGACGTGAAGGGGTTTCAAAGCAAACGAGTTTTTCAAGTCAAACAGACCCTCAAACCCCATAGATGCCATTGTTAAAACGTCCATTACCAATAACTCGATCCCTTTCCGAGACATTCCCTTATCGTCTATTCACCTGCATTTCATTTACCAACAGAATGGCTATGGTTCTGTGGTTGGTGAATCCACCGAGGACGAACTTGGAGACAACGTACTGACTTAACCTGTTAAACAAACAACGAAACAGGACCAGCTCCTCGAGAGACTACATGAGAGAACCGTTATCCAGTGGACTAAAGAAGGGACAGTGTCAGTCATTGGCAAATCAATACGTGGCTCAAACTTTAATTGTTTAACAAAAGACGTATTATCACCAATAACAGATCTGAAGAAACCACCTCGTGGGAAAGAACACTTCGCTGCAGTATTACAACACGTCAACATCCCTGAAGAATTAATTGATAATCCTGCATATCGAACTGTGGGCTCTACAAACATCCTTGCAAAAAGATGTCGCACATCAAATCGTCATGATTGCTACTGGTTGGGTTACACTCAATAACAAATTATTGTGAAAAAAAAATCAACTTATAATACAGTAAAACCCCGTTACCACGTACTTCAAGAGACCTGGAAATTTGTACGTGATTCTGAGGTGTACATTATACTGAAACTGCATATATTCATAGAAAACATAAGAATACATGAATGCATTTTCTGTTTCCTTTTCCTTTTTTCTGCCACTACGATTTGTAATCTTTCTGTGAAATGTTGAAATGATGCTCAGACTAACACATTTCATTGACTTTTCCTGGTTACATTCCCGTACCTATCCCGATCGCTAGTCACCCTGTTACATGCACATAAATTAAACAAACATAAATTAAAATAAACAAACACATAATCTTACCATATTGAAGATGGGCAATCGTCCGTCAATTGAAGGTCTTGAATCTAATTGCAGCACAAATTGGATCCCGACTGAGTAGCATGCGACAATCGACAATCGAACATGCTAGACTGAGTAGCATGCGACAATCAATCGACAATCGACAATCCGGTTGTTATTGGAGGGGACTTGAATGCCAAGCACCACACGTGGAACTAGAAATGCCCCAATCAAAACGGCAATATATAATATGGATACACGTTAAACGAGATTGACACCTTCGATGCTGGTCCCCTTGATGACAGATACTACTGCGACCACTCTCCTGTTAGCGACGTGCTGGATATTGCAGTTTTTAAAGGTTTCCTCAAGCCCTATAATATGTTCACAGTTGACGACTTATCCTCTGACCACCGTCCAGTGATGCTTATTTTTGAGGGTTTAAACATCGATAAGAAGATTGTGTTCCGCTCTAAACAGGACTGGAAACTCTTTAGGGATATTCTTAGAGAAAATAGCATTCCTTACAAGGAGGTTATTGATAAGGAGGATATCAATAGTAACATTAATGCAATCACCCGCGTTGTCAACGATGCCACTACTTCCAGTACCTCTACTATCGATCGTAAGCGTCCTGAACAGCTCGACCTGCCTCCTTATATCAGGTGTCTTATTCTCGAAAGGAACTCTTACAGAAGATTATGGCAGCGTAAGCGACTTCCCTTCCTCAAGACTAAGTACAACCGGCTTTCTCGCAAGGTGCAAGAGGAGGTTAAAGCACTACGAAATCAAAGGTGGAACGATAAACTGAAATCCTTGACTGTCCAGGACAACTCTCTCTGGGGAACTGTGAGAGCCTTAAAGGGTAACAGACCAATTCAATTGCCGCCACTGCTTGCAGGCAATGGCAACGTTGTCACAAGCGACGGGGATAAGGCACAATTGATCGCTGATTCCCTGAAAAGTCAATTTACCATGCCTGGTGAAACAAACTGTGCCTCCAAAACATTCAGATAGTTAACGATGGGTATATCGCTTACCAGTACCTTCATCGTGTTCCCACCCCTACTGAAGTCATTAGTGCCCAAGAAATCTCTGACGTCATCAAGCGACTTAAAACCAAGAAAGCAGCAGGTATTGATTCCATTACTAACAGTGCGCTCAAGAACTTGCCTTCTAATATAGTCTCGTTCATTACCAAAGCCATGAATGACTGCTGGAGACATGGTTACTTCCCCGACCAATGGAAAGAGTCCGTCATAGTTACCATACAAAAGCCTGGTTTAAACCCTGTTCTTGCTGTCAGCTACAGACCCATAAGCTTGCTACCTGTCAAAAGTTTTCGAACGCATCATTCTCAAGAGGTTTGACGAATTCTGTGTAGCAAACAATCTCATTCGTGATGAGCAGTTTGGCTTTTGCCCAGGTCACTCCTGCCAACTTCAGATCTGGCGTCTTGTTGCAGATCTAAACACTCCCCTTAACTCCAAGTACGGTGGTCTTGTCTTTTTGGATGTCTGTAAAGCTTTTGATCAGGTTTGGCACAACGGCCTCATATACAAGATGATTACTTGCGGTTTTTCGGACGAACTCATTACGTTGATTACTTCCTTTCTGTCAAACAGGACATTTCGTGTCAAGGTTGGCTGCTCCATGTCTAATCCTTGTGACGTCCATGCTGGTGTTCCGCAGGGTTCTGTCTTGGGCCCTGCACTGTTCAACTTTTTCATCCATGACTTCCCAACTTTTACTAATTGCAAGCTATATCTGTTAGCTGACGACGCAGCCATCCTGACTACTGACCGAAATCCCGCTCACGTCATATCACGGTTACAAAAGGCCTTACATCTGTGTGAGAAATGGTTTGCAAAGTGGAGACTCGACTTAAACGTTGACAAGTGCAAGGCGATGTTCATTACGAAGAAACTTCGAAAACCCCCGAATTCCCTCTTCCTTTCTGGTAAAGAGCTCGAGTGGGTAAAAAATTATAAATACCTCGGTGTGGTGGTAGATGCCAGGCTAAATTGGGGAGACCACGTCTCCTATGCGATAAATAGAGCCAAGAAGGCGAAGTTCAGTCTGGTTGCCCTTCTGGGGCGAAACAGCGCTCTTGGAGTGGATACCAAACTTTTGCTTTACAATATGGTATGCCTGCCTGGGCTACAATATGCAGATCCAGATGGAAGGAACTCCAAACCTTCCAGAACATTACTCTGAGGACTATCGCCCAACTTGACAGGAGAGTCGCAACAAATATTTCCATTGCTGAAGATTTCCATATATCTCCAATTGGTAGCTATGTACAGGAGTCGCTGAAGAAGTTGCTTCTGAAGATCAAGGACCACCCAATTCCTCTGATTGCAGATATTCTGGAACACCCGCTCACGTTTAGAAGTTTCCTCAGGCATCGCAGGCCTCGACACGTTCTGGACATCAATTTCGACGACATCCAAAAGGCCATCTTTCCCGAATACTGGATCTCATAGTTCCTCGTGCCCTTCGTCAATCAACAATCAACTCTATTGTCCTTATAGCAAAGGACCCCATCTTATCCTCTGGATGACTTAACTAGGTTTCATTTGGCTTCTTGCCTAATTCAGTGTACTTCCCCTGGTTACTTCCTGGATGAGTATGGCAGTGAAAGCGTTGCTTTCGGACCACTCGTCTCGTATTCCCTGCACTGTTCGATTGTCGATTGTCGAGTAGCATGCAGAGATTTTCGGGTTTATATATGCTATACTGACCAAACAATGAAATGTGAGCTCGGCTTAATTAGTCCATTGGCACATTTGCAACTTTCGCATGGGCTGCATTCACCAATCAGCGCAAGACATGTGAATGATATACTTTGTACTGAAGGGATAATTTAACCAAGGGGATGTAAAATTAGTACGTTAAAGTGAGGTACGTTATTCTGAAACTTTTTAGCATTAAAATACCTATGTTTGTAATGGGGATTTGAAATTTGTATGTTATTCTAAAATGTATGTTAAAGTGAGATATGTTGCAATGGGATTTTACTGTACTGTCTTAAAAATTTATTTTTATAAACTGTAAAAAAATTTGAATAATATACAATTAAATGTTTGAAATATCTCTTGTTGTCTAATTTATTTAATGTTAAAAAGAAAAATACGGACACACAAAAATTCATTCCGAATTCAAAAATTTTCTTTTTAAACAAATGAATACAGAAATTATTTAAAACAAAAATTTAATGATTAAACAAAATATTTTAAAGATTAACAACATTGATTCTATTTGGACTTTTGACATGTCTTAAATGAGGTGTTTTTTGTAAACTCATCTTAAACTAATTCGCATTTCATGAGTAGATCCTTATAGGATTAGTACATTTGTATAAGAGTTTTTCACATCGTCCTCCATAGAATGGCCTCTTGCTGCTAATTTTAGGTGATGTAAACAGTGATGACCGCATGTGTCAAAGTCTGATGTTGCACTATTCTCGTTTTGTAGATCCATGTTTTAGAGTGTGTAGCCATGAATGGGGAATTGTTCTTGCGGGAAACATTCTGAAAGAATCAAAGATGCATGCTTGTTTGACCAAGGATATATAAAAAGCCACCTACTTAGTGCCTGATTTACTGGAATCATCTGTATTAGCAATTAGTAAAGAAGGATAAACAGGATTGAGGAATGCGATCAAATCAGAGGGGAAAACGCCTCCTGCCAGAGGACGAGTGAAGGGGTCTCTCTCGAGCACACTCCAAAGTTGTTGTGTGTCCATTGAACCTAATTTGTGAAATTAAAACTCACGTTTCTATCTTTATTGATTTCCAGGAGATTCTGATACTGGCCATAAGTAATCAGGTTCACAGAGCTAGTTAAAGCTTCAGAGAACTGAACTTCAATGCTTAGCGTACCGTTGCATATAAGATTGGTTACATCTGTATAATAATTCCTGTCCCCTGAAAGGTCAAAGGCAAAAAATGTGTAACCAGCGCCGTAATCAAACTGAGTGACATCAATATTTCTCTCTTCATTCCAAAGCCTAAGTGCTTTCATGGAGTGAACTAACTCTCTCAATTAAGACCCCTGTCTCAAAATTAGGTTTCAGAGGGTGAAGAGGAATTGATTGAGTATATAATGACAGTGAGAAGAAAGATAGATTGAAATGTTGAAAGTTGAATGGGTTTGAAGTAAAAGAACCATTCTGTGCTTCATTCATTGTAAACGCAAAAATCAAGCAGGTCGAAAATCTGAACCGTATTTAAGTGCTGTGTGATGTGATTTCTAGTGCTGACTGCAGTGCTCGAGGATCTTATTTCGACTCGGCTGATAGGGTAAAACGCATTAGTGCAGTCTTTGCATGAAGCTAATTATGTGGCCATGTTAACTTTAACTCTCTTGACGTTCAGTGTTGCTTTTCGAATTGTGACCTGATAATTAGTGCTAACCTCGTCAGACATCAGTGCAAAATTTGGTTTATTTCTGTAAAACCTCAGTCTAAAATCCAGAGAGTTTTACAGCAACCGACTGTGTCAGAGTATGTCTAAATGAAGAGAACCCTCCAAGTAATAAACACAGTTTTGAGCGAGCTTTTTGCGTAGCATAAGTCAGTTTTTTGTATCATCAACATTATCCATTTTTCCACTTGTGTTTTTACAATAACCTGATGTTGTGAGCTGGGTTTGTTTAGAGGTACGACCATAGTTCAAAGAGTTTCAAAATAAGCTCGGTATGGGTATAAGTTATTGCTGTGACTGACTAATGTATCCCCCAGGTAACAAGTCCACTTGAGAGAATAACGAGTGTAAGAAAAGGTTTGCAGGTCTTGTTTTTTCAGCAGATAGTAGTAGCCCATCACCTTCATTGATAACGACTTCTAAACTCAGTGTAGTTTGATCGAGGTCTAAGTATAAATACACTAAACCAGGTACAAAGAATTCAAAAGGTCCGTCTTGACTGATGATGGCTGTCGCTTGGTATCCTGTGACTTGGCATTTTTCCTGTTGACTGCTCGTATGAGGAATAGAAAAAATGTCAAGATCACTGTTGAGGCCTTTGGTGCTCAACTGATGTATCATTGAGGCTGTGGTTTGGTAGATTTTAGCAAAAACCGATACTAAAGGGCATATGTTTAAAACAGATTTTGCGTTCTTTTTTGTTGACTTTTTTCACTGTCTTTTTCTACTGTGCTTCCTTTGGGATTTTTTCGTGTTTGTTGAGTGTTGTGTATGGCCTTTTCGTCTGTGATGGGACGCCAGGAATGATTCCAAGCTGTTGCTTCTAGGACTTTTTACGGAAGAATGAGCAGGTGTTGAAGATATTCGTCTTTTAATGTTCCCTCTTTCCCTCTGAACTCTGGCAGCCATTTCCTCTAGGGCACAACCACCAGCCTTCTTCATTCGTGATGACAATGACTGTTTGTGATTTTGACCTTGTATCACATAATTAAAAACAGAAATACCACCTCTTACGGCATGGCGACCAAGAATTTTACCCATAGATTTGAGTACCGGTATAGCAAAACAAAACATGTTGGAAAATGCAGAGCCGATACCATTACCTCTCTGGAACACGGTCCCCCTGAACACAAAAAAAACACCACCTTTCTTACTTAAATAGTATCGTGAAATGGCTTCTTGGTTTGGTTTGTAGGGAACGTGCATGTTGAACCGAATTATGAGTATAGGCGAGGAGGGAGCAAAAGAAACCGACTTCACTCTCTGGTAGTTTTTTATGAAAATGTAATTTCACAACTGTTTTCCCTGATATAAATGAGAGAAAATTGCTGTGGTCTGAATGAACAGTAATTTCATTCTTGTCGATGACGATTTTACTTAAGGGAAAGTCGTCAGGTGAATGAAGATTTGATAAATCACTTCTCGTCTAGCATGCAAAACTGGAATGATTCTTAGGCGTGGTGCAAATGTGTTACCCACAACTTGAAGTTGAATGATGTCTGTATACAGATAATAACCATGCATACCTCTTGTAAGGTCGATTGGTGTCGACCCTTTGCCAATATCGAGTTCCGTATCAGAGAGATCTGTCTGTAAACCCATTGTGTAGCACATCCCTTTGCTAAAACTAATGTATTGACCATCCGAGCATTTGAAATGAAAACATTTGTTGGGGGTGAAATTGATGGTGTAAAACACCCGTTCTTTCTGAGGAATCAATTTATCGAGTGCCTCAACAACATCTCTTTGGTTATCGTAATACCCTTCAGGAATTTCTAAAATGCATTGTTCCAGAGTTTCAGGTAGATCGTAAATAACACAGCTGATAAAACCGTCGACTGTATCATTTAAGAGTATAGACATAGGTATTTCAATTTGTTGTTCAGAAACCTGTCCGGAATAAATCCAACATTGGCATCTGCAGGAATTCAGTTGTCAGAGCGACCAGTAAACCAAACAAAATCATTAACCAGCTTTGTTTCGATATTGTTGGCTCTAAAACTATTTTTTAAAAAATTGAGGGCATCAAACCTGTTTCGCAATTTGGTACTCTTAAACAAAACAACTTTTTGGTATAGAGAAGATGACTTGGGAAACCTTAACGTGACAGTAAAAGACGACACCCACTTAAACGATGCATTGTAATCTGGAGATAGAGGAGAAACGTTCCTTAAAAACGTATTTGGCAAAACATTAACAACCTTGCAGAATTCTGGTGTATTAAAACTAACCCCGACATTCGGGAGTAAACTCATAGCAATGTCTTGTTCCGAAGAATTGGTGTCCTGGTAAAAGAACATCCTTCAAATATGCTTGTAAAACCAGTTTGACTTCAAGTATCAAAGATAAGAGTGGCGTGTTTCTATCAGGTGGTATAATGTTGAATTCAATTAGTTCCTTGATTTGATTATCCTTAAAACCAATTTTAAAAGTATTGTTTAGAGCTTTAATCTTCTTGAAAAGTGCAGGGCAATGCGTTTCCGTTAATCCAACCTTCGTCCGTCCTTGGAAACATAGATTAAGCGGTAGTCGCGTGATAAAATGAGCTGTTGTGTTGGGTTTTTTTTTGTCATCTGTCGCCATATTCGATGTAAAGTAACGTAGAAATCCGTGTCTTCATACATGTTGATGAATCACAAACAACTGACACAGATCATACATTGTTATACATTTAAAAGATCTGTCTCTAAACCCCAATGCCTTGTACGTCGACGAATAATTCTCTCAAAGTTGAAGACTTCAGGCATTTTAACTCCTCTTCATAGAATACACCTGCAATCTCAGCACCTTTGTAATTTTTATTTTATACACATCAGGCTTTCTGTCACGAATATGCGCTGTGGAAATTGTGAATGACAAGAAATTATACGTACAAGGAACATATATTTTTAAATACTTTAATAACCAATAACAAAGTAAAAACAGCTTATTAAAAATCAAGATTAATCAACACTCCGTTTAATTGGAACTACTAAATTTAAATTAATCTGTAGTTTAATCAAAAATAAATAAACTGGTTATAAGGGGATTCCCCTAACACGAGGAAAACCCCTTACAAAGCTGAATAAGTCAATAGGTTGATTTAAGTATAGATGGCAGCACCAACGCTTTATGTATTCGAGGCTCGCGCGGTTATGGTCGAAGTGAGGTGAAAAGATCGGTAGTGATACTTAACATGCCAGTAAATTGTTCTGTTCCGCAGTGTTCGAATAACAATATTAAAAACAAAAATATCAAGTATCATAGATTTCCTACAGATCGAAAAATTCGGAAGGAATGGAAAATTTTAATAAAAACTAACAAGGCTATCCCGAAGTATGGGAAAGTGTGTAGCGAGCATTTCACAAAAGAAGATTATCGTCAATCTAAAACTACAGGTAAAATATCAAATGTATTAAAATTCTTTTAAGAATAATATGATTAAGCAAGGGTATTTGATGATTAATTATAAAGAATATTTTAACAATAGTAATGATGAAGCCATTTGAAATAATGAGTGCTATTAGCGTGTTTTTGGCTATGTACAAATGAACAGTATGTGAATTAACTTTTCAAGATGGATTTAATAAATTATTTTATTAATAAATATCAATGCTCATTATAATAAAGTTAATAATACAGTACAGTATCTGCATGAATGGTATCATTATGAATGCAACTGTAAATTAACTTAGGTAACTTCATGTATAATTTATTTTTTTAGGATTGACATGGATCTTGAAGAAGGGCGCAAAACCATCACAAAATCTTCCTCGTACCTCCCACCCATCAATAATAAGTAAATCAGCACAGCGTCGAAAGGAAAGAGGAATAAAGAAGAGCCTTCTTGAGAAATCGAAGTCTTCGGTACATTGCCAAATTATGGATGTAGGAAATGAAATGGAAATTTCTTCACAAGATTCTCTTTATCGAGTCAGTAATGGTCAAAGGTTGAGAGTGCATTCTCCACCTCCTCTGTTGCTGTGCAGACATTATTAAGTGCTACATGTCAACAACTTGTATCATTTGACATTCTTTCTAACGAGCAACTTAAATATTTTAGTGGGCTGTCAAAAAATGAATTTACTTCTTTGATAAGTTTTTTGCAAATTAATGCACCACATTCTATTGACAGATTATCTTCACTGCAGTATGCAGACAAATTATTGTTGACACTAATGAAATACAGGCATAATGATGATTTTAAACGGTTGTCCCACCAATTTGAAGTCTCAGAGGTTACAGCTAGCAGTATATTTAAGGAAATCACAAAGCAAATGTATGCTGAATTTATGGCTGTCCCTTTCTGGGATATGGCTGATAGAAATCCATCTAAGTACACAGCAGTTATTGACTGCACTGAAATTCCTGTTCAGCAAAGTGAGGACCCAACTATACAGCAGTTAACATTTTCCCAGTATAAAAATAGAAATACCTTCAAGGCTTTAATAGCAGTTAGTGAAGATGGCCTGGTAATGTTCTGCTCTGAACTGTTTGGAGGTTCGCACAGTGACAGAAAAATTACTGAAATGAGTGGCTTTCTATCAAAACTGAAAAGAGGTGATATTATTCTGGCAGATAGGGGGTTGACATAAGCGATATGTTGGAGACACAAGGAGTGGCACTGAACATACCTCCTTTTACTAAGAATGGGAAACTGACCGCAGAAGAAGTAATGTCCACCAGGGCAATAGCCAACAGGCGCATAATCGTAGAAAATATCATTGGATATGCAAAATGGAATAAAATTCTAACAGATGTAATGGACAATTCTCTCTGGCCCCATGCAACGGAAATATTTGTAAATTGTTTTTATACGTTAAATCTGAAACACAGAATTGTTAAGCCAAAACTTTAGGCACCCAAACGAAGTTATGGGTCTTAATATACTGTTTGCTTAGATCTTGAATGCTTTTAGTGTTGTTAATAAATGGAATAAAAATATTTTTTTTTTATTTTTAAGAAGCAAAATCAAATTTTTATTCTCATTTTTAAAAATACAAATATTTATGAACATATAAAGTGTAATATCGGTGACATTTTTTTGGTTCATGTAGCTTTCAGTAAATATCTAAAGATATTAAAATACTTTCACTTAAATCCATGCTTGTCAACATGTTTCCAATATTCATATACAAAGACATCATCATAATATTTATCAGTTGCTTTTAACATGTCATCACAGAACTTCAAATTATATTTTACATTCTCTATGTACAATCCATGTGGTGTCCATACAATAAAGTCAAGATGGTCAGCTTTGTAAACATGCATTGTAGCTTGAATTTGATAATAATATTGGTGCTGTGCATCCAAATGCAACAATCCATCCTTACCCTTAACCAAGTATTTGGCACATTCAGGCTGTTTATCCCTAATCGAATACGGACACTTAAACTCCGTCAATGTTCCAGACTGTGAACATACCCCATCGGTGGATGCTGCTAAATAATTGCGCTCACTGTCAATCTTTATTCCACTATCAAGCACCTTTTCTCTCACAATTTTTTCATAATCTCTCTTCGCTTGCTGTTCTTTGGTTATTCCCCATGTAGTTGCTTTTGAAGAAAAATTTTTGGCTTGAATTTGTCTTAATGCAGGTCCCGATGCAAAGTTTCTGGATTTCACAGTTTTGACCACATAACCAATCATGGAGGCTGTGATTCGGCTCTGGCGAACCTTTCTCCACAGTTTGCTGTTTCTCTGTTTTACTGTCATCTTTAAAATTTTCTCTGACTCAGCTGGAGATACTGCATTCCTGCAGTCAAGAAGGTGTCGGGCCAAATTTCCTACATAATTATGATCATGACAATAAGCACTTACATTAAGAGATCTTGGAATGAGGCATGGGGAAGGAACTGAAGAATTCAATAAAATATTTTGGACCATATCGCCATATTCAGGTTTAATCTCTACGTTTGGACTTTTAATTCCTAACATGTTTCGAACTGAGCATGGTTGTACCATCCTTCCAGCTGGAGGTCTATGCCAAGTTTGCAGCCGGCTAGTTTTTGAAACAAGTTCAACAGACTTGCCTGTTTCGCCATACAACTCCATATGGTATGCCAATGCTGCTACATGTTTACATGCAGTAGACCAACCACAAAGGGACCCTGCTACGCAATTACATGCTGCTTGCAGAATGCCATTTTCCTTTTCCGCGCCAAATAATATTTTCACTTCATAGTCCTTATTTTTTGACTGTTCTGCAGCACATAACGCCTTAATATAATAGCCATTTGTTGTAGGTGAAGCTTCAACATCTTTCAAAAACTTAGAAAGGAATAGTCTCCGTCCTCTTGATGCTGAAGATAACGCAGATCTTTCTTCAAACCACAGATGAATAGAGTTTAAATTGCATCCACTTCTGAAGTGTATGTGGGGAACATTTATAACAGAAACAAACAATGTACTGTCAGGGAATGCTAAATTAGTTTTACTGTTCACAACAGTAGTTTTCACAAGACTCCTGTTCAGATTGTTTTCTTCCCACTGATTTAATCTGGAATAAAATAAGTAATTATGCACGCTAAATTCTGTGAGATTAAATTATCTGTCGTAGCCTATCCCAATTTTAACATCATCACTCTTCGTAAAATTTGCTTACCTATTAGTCAATATGCGTTTATTTCCGCTAGTTTTCGCTCCTATTTGTCGAAGTTTTAATTTCAAGTATTTAACTTGCATTTTCTCCATAATTTTATAATTAAATTAGACCGAAATACATAAGAGTGCGATGAAACGTGCTCTGATGTGATGGCGTTATTCATAAACCGTAGACGCTGCCATCTGGCGGATAAAATTGGCATTGCAATCACCCTATTACACTGGGATTCAACCAATTATATAAACTTGACCAGGCCAGCTGAAAATACAACAGGCCAATTAGGCAATATCACTAGGCCAAAAAAAAAACATTTCTTTGAATTTAGATAGGACTAATTTTACAAGCTTAATAATTTGATTTACTGGCAATATATATAAAGTAACCAACTTCTACAGACAAATGACAACAATGTATCTACGTAAGTTCACGTACTAATAGCTAACCGCATGACAGAGAGCGGCGACACAATGGCGTGGAATGTCTCGGTCCGACGGGCAAGGAAAGCTGTAAAAAAAATGTACGCCTTCATTAGTCACGCCAACAGAATATGGAGGAGCTATGGTTACTTCCACAGCTATGAAACTATTTACCTCCAACTTAAAGTAAACATTAATGAAAAATGCTTATGGCCTCCCCTACTAAATAATTACTCTAAAAACTCTTACCTATCAATAATAAATCATTAACTTAAATACCCTTCCTATTCTAGGCTTACTCTGCAGGAACAAGTTTTACTAATAATCAGACAAGTAATTTTAAGAGAATACGGCTTAGAGAACGCCGAGCAGGAAAACTGATGCCATTGTCAAGAAAATGAACTAGCACCCTTTAAAGATGCGAAAGGAGTGCAATAAAATAAAACAATGGCATGAACGTAATTCTTCTTTTAAGAAAAGGAATATCGGCTTACCTCGAGATTAGGACAAAGGTGCCTAGACTCTCCCTTATGAAGCCACGGACGGACCAAGGGAAGATTCCAGCGACGTGGTCGCTAGGCGTGAAAATTGCCAATTCTTTTGCTAGGATTCGCTCACAGTCCTTGATGTATAAGTCAAAGACGCATACTATGGCAAAACGTCTGTCATTTAAAATGCTCAGGAAGTCGTATCCAGGCCCAAATTCCGGCTGCATTCTTTCGGAAACAGATGCCTTCAGCTCGGTAGGAGTGCGTTCACTTTTCCTGGAGAGTTTAGTCGCACTGTCGCAATAAAAGTCCGACGTCATAAATCCAGCATTCGGTTCGCTCGAATTTGCCTGTAGCTCTGGCAGGCTTTCAACGCTGAAAACGTCGTTAAAGATGAGCAACGGGTAACTTCGGCAGAAGCACTGTCTGTTGAAATATCTGAGAACAAACTAAAGTAGAATCATGATTACTTGTATCAGCATTAACGTCGCAGTTAATTGGATTCGCATTGTCCGAGTCCCGACGCTGTACATGCTTGTAATCTCATATATTCTCATTTGTTCTCCATACATTCGAAGATTTCCCCCGCATTCTTTTCGAGTGGAGATCGTTAACATAGTTTCTCTCCCGAGATACCTTTGACAACCTTTCCTCATCAATCTCAGAGGCCAAATCCCTTTTTCCACTCTCAATCTCCCGCTCGCCGCTCTCCTTTTTTTTTCGCAGCCGCTTCTTTTTTTTTTTCGCAGCGCTTCCTCTTTCAGGGATACTATAGAACAAGATGTCTCCTATCTGTTGCGAGCGCATTCTGATGTTTTATTGGAAATAGCTGAACTCCAGCATTATTTCTTGGCTTGTCGCTAGAGCCAAGAATACTGGAGCTAAACGCAGTCGCAATACTTTGTTACAACCTCGCCCCCCGATCGCATTCAATACAACGCACTACAGGAGTCCTGCCTCCCTTTTTACTCTGTTTGTGCATGTAATCGCGCCTTCCACTTTGTAGCACGTTAGTCCTATGGATCTTTGTTTATATAACGCCTCTTGAACCTGCATTCTCGTTCGGTCTCCTTTATTAACAATTCTTGAATTTATTGAAAAATTTCTTTTTTGCTCCTTTTCTGTCTGCCCATACACTTTTTCTTGCAATTTGACGCGCTGTTCCTTCTGGAAGCTGCTATTCCAGAAAACTCTTGACTCAAAGCCTCGAGTTCGAGCTCTCCTACTTCTGCCCTCGAATGCTTTCACCTTCGCGCAATCATTAAACGACTTGCCGACCGAGCCTCCAACCTCCGACAGCGAGCCAGATTGCAACCCTCTACTATTTGGGTGCCAATGACGTGTCCTCCTGTCTTCGTGTTGTTTGATTTTGGCCTTACAAATCGTTCTCGATCGCATAGGCTGCATTAATTGCACTTTTGCGATCTTGCTTTGTTTAGACAAATTGTGACCATGGCTTTTTGCCTTATGCTTCTGCGCCGGTGAACGACTCTTATGCTGTTTAAGTTTAATAAAATTAGCGATTGACACGAGAGAATGCTCTAATAGCGCTAACTTCTGACCTGTTTCCTCACTATCAAAATTGATCTCGAACTCCATAGTTTGAGTTGAGGTCTCCTGACATCCGTTTTTTAGATCTCTAGTATCTTCTTCCCTGATACTTAACAGACCCTCAACTGAAGCTCCATAGTCGAGTTTCTCCCCATTGTATTTTTTTATCTCGATCGCATCGCCCTCCTCATATAGATATTACTACTTTCACTAGGTTTGTAGGATTGTGAAGAACTAAGCCTACTTGTTTGGACCACGACCTCTTGACTAAATTTCTGTGTGTTATCAACACTCTCTGTCCTAGGTCCGTTACGAAGTTTGGCTTGCTCTTCTTTCAAACTGCTTTACCCCACCATATTTAAAGGTTGCAATAACGCTTCTCCTTTTATGCTAGGGTCCGACTCTATCACGTTAAATCCATTTAGCTTGAAATCCGCTATTGAGCTTACCGGATGCTCATACGTAATAGCGCAACTATCAGATCTACGATCCTCTTTATTTGACTGGCAATCTGGACATTGTCTGACAAAATCGACTATGTCTCGTTCCATAGAGGCCCAAAAGAACTGTCTATTTGCCTTGGATCGCATTTTACCTACTGTTAAATGGCCTGTCGATGGCTCTTATGAAGGGTCGATAAAATCCGCTGTATTACTTGACTCGTATTCGGAACTACCAATTTAGTTAAGTTTCCTTTACGCGTATATAAAATCCCCTCGTCAATGAAATACGGCTCTTTACAAGCTACCATAAGAGCTCTGGTGACCTGGCACCTAGAATAATTCTTCTTTATCTGCCTTATGATCTCTTCTTTTCCTAACCAATGATCCAAGCTAACAGATGCGTTGCTATCTTTAGTTTGTTTCGCCACCTGTTTTGCTTACTGCTTTGCTCTGCCTGCTCGATGACCTGACTCAAATTACCGTAGTCCTTGCCGTTTAGACTATCCCCTAGTTTCCCCTGGACAGCCACTTTATACATATTAATTTTCTCTATCTCCGGGGTCCCTATTAATTGGTTGGCTAATAATTTAAAGCACTTATTGAATTGGATCAGGTCCTGTTTGTCTAATTTTATCGTACTTAATTTACTTTTTATTTCTTTTCGCATTTTTGCTTGATCCGATTTAAGTTCAGCGACTGCCATGCTGACCTGAAAGCTCTCTGCTTGCAAGTAATATTCGCACGTTACCCTACATGAACTCCCCAAATTCAACGTTGCGTACAGGAATAGCTACACCACATAAACTATGCGCTAGCAGTTTAATTACCATTGCTAAAATTACGCAAAAGAAGCTTATAAATGATAAATTCGCTGTACTAACTGCCTACGCAAGATTTGACTAAGATTTGCAATCTTGTGATCGAATGAATTTGAAAGGAATTGAGGTCAAACGCCTCAACCTTATCCGTTAAAAATTTAAGTTCAAGTACTTCAAGCTACCGTAAAGTACTACCTAATGACCTCCAATTACCAGCTAAAACTAAGTGTAAAGACCTTTTAATAGAAGACGTGCTTCGCAGTTTTAACTATTTCTGCTAGGGCTTTTTTTTCCCTAAATTTACCTGTTAATGCAGTTTAACCTTAAATCCTTAGCTTACGTGAGTTCACCTAACAATGCAAACTTTTATAGCACAACGTTGCGATTCTTTCAACTAACAAGCACTTCCAATTAATTCCTATAACTGAAGACGCTACCGCTATCCTCATAAAATATATATTCCTATTTCCCAAACTTCGCTATAACAATACTTTACGCGGTAGGGCTTTTCTAGAGAATAAATCTTTAGACCCTGGTTCGGAACGCTTAGCATCTGCTTAATTAATTAAAGAAGTACTGACTCCAAGTAACGCTCACTACCTAAATGGATCGTGCCAAGTAAATCGAATGTAATGCTATATCTAAATTTTCTTTGGGTGGGTTGGGTGGTCAAAGAAAATTTCCGGATCAAAACCACGGAAGCTACCACATAAAATATATATTCCTTGTCACGAATATGCGCAGCGGAAAATGTGAATGACAAGAAATTATACGTACAAGGAACATATATTTTTAAATATTTTAATAACCAATAACAAAGTACAAACATCTGATTAGAAATCGAGATTAATCAACACTCCATTTAATCGGAGCTACAAAATGTAAATTAATCTGTAGTTTAATCAAAAATAACTAAACTGGTTATAAGGGGATTCCCCTAACACGAGGAAAACCCCTGACAAAGCTGAATAAGTCAATTACACTGGGATTCAACCAATTATATAAACTTGACTAGACCAGCTGAAAAATACAATAGGCCAATTAGGCAATATCACTACGCCAAAAAAAAACATTTCTTTGACTTTAGATAGCACTAATTTTACAAGCTTAATAACTTGATTTACTTGCAATATACATATTATCAAGGTAGGTAGCTTTTATCAATACGTAGCTTTTATATCTTGTAACAAACTTATACAGACAAATGACAACAATGTATCTGCATAAGTTCACATAGTAAATTGGGGGGTCTTCAATAGCTAACTGCATGACGGAGAGCAGCGACGCAATGGCATAGAACGTCTCGGTCCGACGGGCAAGGGAAGCTGTAAAAATAATGTACGTCTTCATTACTCACGCCAACAAAATATGGAGGAGCTATGGTTACTGTAAATTAAACTATAGCCTTTAATTAGTTCCATAGCTATGAATGAATTTACCTCCAACTTAAATTAAACATTAATGAAAAATGCTATGGCCTCCCCGACTAAATAATTACTCTAAAAACTCTTACTTTTCAATAATAAATCATTAACTTTAATACCTTTCCTATTCTAGGCTTACTCTGCAGGAGCAAGTTTTACTAATAACCAGACAAGTAATTTTAAGAGAATACGGCTTAGAGAACGCCGAGCGGGAAGACTGATGCCATTGTCAAGAAAATGAAATAGCACCCTTTAAAGATGCGAAAGGAGTGCAATAAAATAAAACAATGGCATGAACGTAATTCTTCTTTTAAGAAAAGGAATAACGGCATACCTCGAGATTAGGACAAAGGTGCCTAGACTTTCCCTTATGAAGCCACGGACGGACCAAGGGAAGACTCTAGCGACGTGGTCGCTAGGCGTGAAAATTGCCAATTCCTCTTTTGAATTGTCACAGTCCTTGATGCATAAGTCGAAGACGCATACTATGGCGAAACTTCTGTCACTTGAAATGCTCAGGAAGTCGCATCCAGGCCCAAATTCCGGCAGCATTCTTTCCAGAACAGATGCCTTCAGCTCGGAAGGAGCACATTCACTTTCCGTGGAGAGTTTAGTCGCACTGTCGCAATAAAGTCCAACGTCGTAAATCCAGCACTCGGTTCGCTCGAATTTGCCTGTAGCTCGGGCGGGTTTTCCAACACTGAAAACGTCGTTAAAGATGAGCAACGGGTAACTTCGGCAGAAGCACTGTCTGTTGAAATATCTAAAGAACAAACTAAAGTAGAATCATGATTATTTGTATCAGCATTAACGTCGCAATTAATTGGATTCGCATTGTCCGAGTCCCAACGTTGTACACGCTTATAATCTCTTATATTCTCATTTGTTCTCCATACATTCGAAGATTTCCCTCGCATTCTTTTCGAGCGGAGATCGTTAACATAGTTCCTCTCCTGAGAAACCTTTGACAACCTTTCCTCATTAATCTCAGAGGCCGAATCCCTTTTTCCACTCTCAATCTCCCGCTCGTTGCTCTCCTTTTTTTTTGCGCAGCCGTTTACGACGCTTCCTCTCCTTGCTTCCTCATTCAGGTATACTATAGAACAAGATGTCTCCTATCTGTTGCGAGCGCCATCTGTTGTCTTTAATTGGAAATAGCTGAACTCCAGCCTTATTTCTTGGCTTCTCGCTAGAGCCAAGAATACTGGAGCTAAACGCAGTCGCAATACTTTGTGACACTTTCGAAAAACGATTTTTGAAACTTCAAACACTTCCTCAGTCCAATTCGGTAGATAACCCTTTTCGAAAATGTTTTTCACTTTTGAAATACGTATGTGATCACCAATTTGTAGTTTCGGTGTTGTTTGTTTAACAGCTGTGTAATATCGTCACATTTTCAACCACTGTGCCGGTGCATTCCGATCATTAACTTCAGATTGTGCAGTACCCAATGATCTGTGAACACGATTGTTGTAGCTTAGCACGAGATCAGGTAAGACGCCGATGTACCTACTTGTGTTGGCATACGTAAAATACTTAAATATTTGGGTTTTCAAGGTACGGTAAAATCGTTTAGCTGTTGCAGCCTTCACATCGGATTCGTTTGCAAATAAATTAATGTTGACTGCTTTAAAATAGTCTTGAACTTATTTATTTAAACTCTCCTTCCCTTTATCACTGTTCACTTTTAGTGGTAACTAACCGTTAGTGAAAATTTTTTGATAGACTTTCTGACGTGCTTGACCTGCCTTCGTTTTTAGTGGGACAACCCATGCAACTCGAAAGAAAACATCAATGCAAGTAAGGAGAAATTTATACTCGTCGTTTTATTTTAACAGACTCGATAGATCCACCAGATCAACTTGAAATTGGCCAAATGGTGCAAAGACTCTCATTCGGTTATGTAGATAACGATGGCGAACAGGTTTCTGTAGCGTGTAAGCCAGAACACCATTATCCATTCACCAGTCTCTATTTCAGAATGATTTGTTTGTAAAGCTAAACGGCGCACACTGCTAGACCCAGCTGGGTTTCTAGCGCTGGTAAATGCTTCTTCCATCACCTGTATTGAAATAAAGATCTTTTTTGCAGCGTACAACGGAATATACAAAAAAGTTTGCAATGTCAAGTGTAAATTGTTTAATTGAAACAATGCACCAATTAAGAAGTAAATTCAAAACAAACAATACACATTGAAACAGAAGTACTTTTATTTAGTAGAAAGTGTGAAAGGACGTACGAGGGGAGTTCAATAAGTAATGCAACACATTTTTTTCCTCGGCCAATTTTGGTTGAAAAAACTGGACATTTCTTGAGGAACATTTTCAAACATTTCCGCTTCGTCTCGTAAAGTTTCATTGACGTCCGATATGTGACAGCGCTATAGTGAACGGTTGAAGTGGTGTCTACAATGGAGGTGCGTTCCAAACAACGGGCAGTGATTGAGTTTCTTTTGGCGGAAAACCAGGGCATCTCAGATATTCATAGGCGCTTGTAGAATGTCTACGGTTAGTCGTTGGGCAAAGCGTGTGTCATCATCACCGCAAGGTCAATCAAAACTGTCTGGTCTCCCGCGAGCTGGCCGGCCGTGCACAGCTCTGACTGACTTCTGCAATGTCGGAACATGCGAACACTATGCGGATGATGAAGCAGTTATTGATGCAGCACGACGTTGGCTCCGACATCAACCAGTGGAATGGTACCGTGCAGGTGTACAGGCCCTTACTTCAAGGTGGCGTAAAGCCGTAGCATTGAATGGAGATTATGTTGAAAAATAGTGTTATGTAGCTAAAAGATTGGGGAATAACATGGTGTATTTGAATGCTGAATAAAACAACCCCCTTTTTCAGAAAAAAATGCGTTGCATTACTTATTGAACTCCCCTCGCAGAAAAAATTTGGTTGCCCGAGAAACAATAGTTAATTAGTAATTAGGAAATCAACTTGAGGTACCAGTCTGTCAACCACATCCTGCCTGATGGAGTATAAAAGTGAATCAAGGCGTGGCCACTTGTGAGACAAATTCACATAAGGGCAATTTAAATTGAGATCCAGGACCCTTTACTGAACCACCACAGGTAGCAGCCCCAGCACCATGGGCAAAATCTAGAATTACATAACCAACATTAATTAAAGGTAATTAACAAAACATTGTTTAAAGTGTACACTTGAGACATCAACAGACTGGTGAACAACAACAGTTGGAAGGCAGGGGAATGGAATATGGCCAGCAAGAATGGAATGTGGCGGCGGCATCCTTGATCTTTTCCACACCTTTGGGTGTGGCCAAGTGTAAAAACAATGGGACACCTCCTCCACATTCCGGATTCTCTTTGGACCGGGTGTTCTGCTCTCGTAACCTAGGTATCCCATAATTCTCTCCCCTTTATTTTTTAATCTATTTATAACCGACCTTCCCTTCTCATACTGAATGCCCAAATTAATTCTCTATGCAGACAATATTACTATCCTACTATCTCACCCCAATATCATTTCTTTGCTAGTTGATATTAATTTAGTGTTGGAAAAACTTAGATTTTGGAGTAGTGCTAACTTATTAACAATTAATGCAGATAAGACAAAAATGGTGTTCTTTTTTTCAGCGAAATAAACGAAATTTCCCACAGTTTTCAACGTTTAATCTTGGCAACTCTGCTATTACCACTAATCCAACTTTCATTTATCTTGTTTAACGTCAACACACGACCTCTCCTGAGATTTCCACGTTGCCTCCTTATTAAATAAGCTTAATAAGAAGCAGAGTATTATTTTTAGATTGAATTATCTCTCACATAATATTTTACTGCTACTTTACCACTCCTGGATACATTCTCCATTATGTTAGGGTATTTTGTTTTTGGGCCTGAATTCTTTAAATTTAACTACTCCAACAACGATATCGCGAAACTTGGATTCAAAATACAATACTCGGAATGCAAAATAGATACGACCTCCGGTCTCAGCATCAAATTATCGTATCGTAGTGTCTTTCATTCTGGTATTCAAAAATGGGTTACCCTACCCAAAGAGATTCGCTCACTTACCCCCTTTATTTCGAAATGCTCTACGAATTTTTTGTCTTTCTCACTTATCACTAAATTCACATGTAATATAACTATTTTCTAATTTACTTCTTTTTCTTGCTCTATTCTTATTGGGCCACCTTTCTGTTTTCATTGTTTTGGTTTTTTATTTGTTTCCTTTTTTATCTTCTTTTTTATTTTTTACTTCTTCCTCTTTTTCTATTTTTTTTAGCATTTAACCCCCATTTCTTCTTCTTACTTAACCTTCTTTATTAATTCCCAACGTTTTGTTATTTAAAATTTATCTTTGTCTGACCTTCTAACTTAGTCCTTTTTCAATACATTTATTGTCAATATATTTTACTCTATTCTTATAAATACTATAGACGATAGAAGTCTTGGTTTGCAATTTTTTATTCATCAGTAAGCTTACTTAGTATAGATGTATAGATTTGATAATTTCTTTTTATTTTTTGGCCTTCTTGGTCTGTCGTAATATTAACGTAATCCTATATATTTAATGTTGTTTATTTTATATTTAATCCCAAGGTCTCCTTGTCGGTCTTTGACCATACTGGCCTTGTACGGGGCTTTCTGTGTCTTACTAATTTTAACTAAAATAAATAAAAATAAATAAATAAATAAAAACTATCAAAAGAACTTTAAAGATTCACAAAATCAAATATGCTGGAAATGATCACAAATTCTTTAAAAGCTATAAAAATACTTGACCAAATACAAAATAATTTAAAGAAAAAAATCAAAAATACTTTAATAGTAATTTTTAAATCACAAAAGGGTTTAAAACGAGTTTTCAAGCTTCAAAACCTGTTTTAAAGGCCAATAGAGGCACATGTATGGTATGTCTTATTTCTGCACACAATGAAATTAATCTTTTAAGTGCAGGCACAGCATTTCAAGTTGGAGATTTCTTTTTTAGTGTCTTAGCATATCGCAGTATTTTGTTAAAGGTTCGAGACAAAAATCACTCGACAATAACGCTTGGAAAATTAATGTTATTTATGATAAAAGATCAGGAGACATACAGCGTTTTTCCAAATTTCGAGAAAACAACTGGACTAATCAATTTAACTGCTTTTTGTTCTGATGGAGAAACACCATTAAAAAGGCATTGAAAGCTAACTTCCCTAATGCTGTAAAGTTTTTGTGTTCTGTCCATCAACGTTATAATGTTTCGGCAAAGCTGTGAGAATTAGGAAGTCCTCAAGCAATATCTAATTGGATAATAAATGTGAATAACAAATACGAAATGTAACAAAGAAAAACAAAATATGAGAAAACAAAATTGATCATGTTATATTGTATTATTTTATTTGCGACATCTTTGGAAAACCAGAGTGATTGTTGTATCAAGAACCGTCAAAAGACTTTTCATGAAATTTCATGAACTTGAAATCTCCTAGAAGATCAGGTATGTTTATTACATTAGAAAAATTGATAAATTGAATAATAATTGAACGTGAAATATCCGACGTGATTCGAACTCGATTCTGGCCTGCACCCGATTTTTTCACTGATTTAATATATTGCAAGAACGACGAACATCATTCACCTAAGTGAAAACGCTTTTGGAATAGGGTCTACGTTCTTGTGAAGGCAACCAGATGAAAAAATATGTGCTCGCTGCAAAAGGTATGGCTAAAAAATTAAGCAAGCTTGCTCAGTCCACCCAGTATTATTGGATTTTTTTAATTCAATGTAATCCACTACTGAATAATAATGAATATCTGAATTTGACAAAGATTTTGACCAAACACTGTGCCAATGCTAGGGGGGGGGGGGGGATTATTTTAGTTAACTGTGACGTTATCACGTGTTATGATTATTTTTTTTTTGCTGTGAGAAACTTGATCAATGGAATAATACCAGGTATTATTCAGTTTTTTGGTGTGAACATT
>JAHWFO010041760.1:63257-88797 GCA_023313115.1 Rhysida immarginata | reverse complement strand
CCCCCCATTGGACGCATATGTCACTTCACTTGACATGAAATGTCACAAAGTAAACAAAATTTCAGATTTCTAGATCTTTTCGTTTAAAAGTTGTAGCTCTGCTTGTGTTTGGGGCCTGTGGGGCTCTGCTGGGGCCTATATTACTTTTTTGTATATTTTTGCAATATTTTTTAGTACCATACTATGAATATACAAAATTTTACGCTCCTAGGCCTTTCCGTTCAAATGTTATAGTATAGTTTCAATTGTATTTGGTGACTCGAGGTCTCTGGCGGGGTTCTAGAGGCTTATATCAGCCTCTTATATTCCTTTTATATTGGCTACATTTTTAATACCAAACTAAAAATATACAAAACTAGGCGATATACCCGGCGTTGCTCGGGCTCATTTTTGATGAAAGTTTGCAATGTCTGAATGGGAATATACAGTAAAAATTAACACATTAAAACAGTAAAAATTCATATAGAAAAACCGAAAAAAAACTTTTAAAATGTTCCTAATGGATGGCCCTGTAACAGTTCTCTCCGGTTGGTGTTGGAATGTTGTGTATAGCTGAGCGAGTTTATCCATAGTGCAGGAAAAACAATTTGTGGAATAATGTGTATGGCTACGAAATTGGGAGGATGTAGAATGAAAATGATACAATAGTTTGATCAGCCCTGGCTATGGCTGTAGTTCTTCTATTTTGTGTGACCTGGCCTTTAAAAATTCATTTGTTTATCTAAAAATTCCACAATTCCAAATTCTCTTCGTAGGTGGCGATGGATGTACATGCTCGTTTGTTTGATGAATACACATTAAGAAATAAAGAAATTAAACTGGAGAAAACTCCAAGCATCAGGTAAATGATATTACTTAGAAAAATGGATAGAAAAATTCTACGACTTGGATTCGAACCAGGAACCTCGACTGTCATGGTTGACGCCTCTACTAATTGGGCTATCGCAGACACCTGAACAGCCATGCTATCACTAAGTGTCTGAAAGACAACCAAGTAGTTTTTACCTAATGTTTGGAGTTTGCTCCAGTTTAATTTCTTTATTTCTTAATGTGTATTCATCAAACTTTCTGGTGGTTTGAATAGGAGAAATTCACGATCTGTGAACCGAGTGTCCACCTCCCATTGGGCTTTCCTTCTTGACAACTTGGTTGTCTTTAAGACACTTAGTGACAACATGGCTATTCAAGTGTCTGTAATAGACCAATTGATAGAGGTATCGACTATGATAGTCGGGGTTCCTGGTTCGAATCCAGGTCACGGAATTTTGCCATCAATTTTTCTAATTAGTAAACTGTTGCAATTCACACTCTGCTCTCGAGGTGTTGAAGCAAAACTGGTGCATTCATCACTTGGTGTGATCTAGCAGTCGCAGTTTCTTCTGTTGACACATTTGCATTTACGGCCACAGGGTCACTCACCACTTGTATAGTTGAAGCAGTGTGCTGGAAAAATCGATACCGCACCGAGTGCAGGGGCTACTTTCTCTGCCGCCTTTCCACTGTTTCTCAATAATCTGCTAACTCTCCATTATTAGGACCGATAGGTACTTATGTTTTCACAATGTGCGTCCGTCCGTCTGTCTGTCTGTTGGTACTCCAGCTTTCGAACGCTTCCGAATTTTCGACTTCCGTTTTCGCCATTCGACAACTCAGATAAATCGGAAGACTGAGTTCGTTGGTGGAAGAAATCGGTGAACTACTTCCGGTTCAAAAGGTAAAAAATAATATAGGGGACCACGTTTTTCATTATACAATTCCATGTATAAATGGCCTGTGCTGCCAAATGCTATTTTCCCTATGGCATTCTATAGCTAAAGCTTGTGAATTAAGTGAAGACACGTGATCGTCTTCCTTGATGGTCAATATCAGTCAGAACTGCTTCAAGGGTATGTCATTTAGTGGTACGATTATGGCCCACTGGAAACTTTCAATGCTAAGATATGGCATGTGTTATATCAAACAGCTTGAAATAACATGTCATAAAGATAAAATAATGATAGTCGAAATAGGTTGAATAGTATGTGGTTTCATGGAACCAGTATGTTTCAGGGGAAACTTTCAAAGCTCATATTTGGCATGTAATATATAAAACAACTTGGAATGATGTGTCATGCATGAATATCACGTAAAATGAATGTTAGTCGAAATCGGTTCAAAGGTACGTGCTTTTCATGGACCCATTATGGTTCATTGGAACTTTCAATGCTAAAATATGGCATGTAATATATCAAACGATTTGGAATGATGTGCCATGAATGAACATAACGTAAAATTAATGAGAGTCGAAATAGGTTCCAAGGAACCAGGTTTTGTGGAACCATTGTGGTTCATTAGAACTTTCAATAATAAAATATGGCATGTAATATTTATCAAACAACTTGCTATGACGCGTCCTGTATGAATATGACGTAAAATTAATGATAATTGAAATTTGTTCCATGATTCGTGTTTTAATGATACCATTATGAAACTATTGGAAACTTTCACTGCTAAGATATGGCATGTAACTACTTACGCCTTATATTATCAATAGTTAGTTTGTGTTAGGCAAATTTTAACAACAGCTAGTAGCTACTCATCCCTTCAATGATACATGCTTACGTAGAAAAGCGTTGGCAATAGTTTTTGAAGAAAGATTATTAAATGGGAATGCTACTTAACAACAAATTAAAGGATTCGTATATGTTCTAATCTATAGAGAAATGCTACTTCCTCTATTTAACTTTTCAGATAGTTTTATTCTGTTTGAAGTATACGTTTCCCTTATACGTACATCTTGCTTAGCAACCAGAGGCTTCCTTAACAACCTCATCTAATTCATAACAGTGAAAGGCTTCTTTAGAAATCAAATGCTTTTCTTCTCGTTCTCGATTTCTTTAAAAGCCTATCGGTCCTGGGCATTTCGGTTGCCTGACTTGTTTCCATATACTGCTCATTTTTAAAGCTTTTCAAGAAAATGTTACATTCTAACAACTATCATTTCTTAGAAAAGCACAAAGGACAGGAATTATATGTATTGTTAAAATTTCTGACGCCTTCTCGCTGATTCTCAGAGGAGGAAGACCCTTCCAGCTCTATGCTGACGACCATTAAGCGAAACTTTAAATTATGGTCAGGAAATTAGAAAGTCCGAAGAATATTATATTTGATAAGAGGGTGGTCCTCGATTTATGCATGTAAGTCGTGCGTCCTCATAATATTTTTGTTAATGAAATTTACAAAATGATCAATCTTGAGAGTCATTTACATGTCTTAATGAACATGTCTTACATACATAACTGTCTGATCTATTTTCTCCAATTTTTATATTTAATGCCATATCATTTTTAGAATTTTGTGTTGCTATCATATTGTTGAAACAAACAGAGCAGTCTATTGTTGCACAAACTTTACCTTGCATTGTTCGTCAGGAGATGGATATTTTTGGTCCATAATTTGAATTTAAATCTATGAATTATTATCGATAAATATTGTTTTTTCGAAATCTCATGTAGACAGTGACCTTCTTCTTGCTTTGAAGATCAAATTTGCAAATTTCATCAAGATTGGAATTAAACTAGAGATTTATATAAGAAATAAACACACATGGACCTATCTGTTCTCTATGCATCTCAAAATAGCTAGATCAATGTTGATGAAATTTTTCATGGTAATTCCGATGGACCCTGGGAAGGTTTTAGGTAGGTCATAGTGTAGATATCAAGCTACATGTATAGCACAATCTACAATTCGTTACCCCCCCCCCTAAAAGAGGTTAATATGGTTAATTATTTTTTGCCACACCAGTAAATGTGTTACGTTTGTAGTGCCACACCAGTTAATGTGTTAATTATACAATGCAACACCAGTTAATGTGTTAAGTATACAATGCAAAACCAGTTAATGAGTTAACAAATTTTCAATCCCCCTTTCCCCCCCTTACGGGTTGGTTTTCCTTATTCATATCTTTAAACCACCCCTGTATTAGAGGAAACAAAACAAAAAAAAATTATTCAAATCGGTCAAGCCGTTTTTGAGTTTTAGCGAGACTAACGAACAGCAATTCATTTTATATACAAGTTATAACTTGATTTGTATTTGAGGCCTCGGGGTCTTCTGGCGGGCCCCAGAGGCTTGCATCGCATTTCTTGTATATTTTCTATATTTTTTAGTACCACACTATAAATATACAAAATTTCAGGTTCCTAGGTCGTTCCCTTCAAATGCTGTAGCTTCAATTGTATTTGGGGCCTTGGGATCTCCGGCGGGGCCCTAGAGGCTTATATCACTTTTCTTGTATGTTGGTTTTATTTTTTTTAGAACCGCACTACAAATTTACGAAATTTCAGGATTTTTGCCCTCTTTGTTCAAAAGAATAAAAAGGTATCATGAAATTCATACAAGTTGCCCCTGAGGGGCCCCGGACCACCCAAGAGGATTCGCTATATTTTTCTCACCGTCTTCTGTATAGGGCCTACATGTGTACAAAATTTCAAGCCTCTAGGTCAATCCTTTCAAAAGTTATGGCGTGTGACATACACATTGCATACATAAATACATCTGTACCGATGTTAATAGGGTTTTAGATAATGCTAAAACCCTAAAAAGCAAAACCTTCTAATCCTGACATTATGTATCCTTTTCTAGTGAATCGAGTTAAAGGCAAAATTCATTAAGTGATGGATGCAGGAAATAAATATTTGTGTCTCCAGTGAGACATAAAACAAAATTTGACATAGAGTACTGCTTTGGCCGATTTGAATCATATTACATTATAAACTCAGTGATTCAATGTTATCAATTAATTCTGTGCACAAAACATTATCACTTATCTGCTGCTTGTATTGGAAAAAAATATGTTTTTTAAGGAACAGATGACCATTTTCACAAGCTTTACAAGACAGATTTCCAGGCAAAATTTAAAGAATCTTTATTGGCTTTAAACCTGAACTAAAATTGGCAAGTTTGAAAAAATAGAAATTGTCATCAGTAAAAAGAATAGCTCTTGGTGATTCCAAATCTAAGTTTACTTATAAATGAATTATATAGGGCGAGTCAAAAGTTGCAGTACATCCTGTTTTTCGAAAACCTTGCAAGAATTGGGAAATCTGAATATTCCAGTAAGGTATGGCTGAGGTGGTCTATCTGTTACGGTATCTACCGCACATGGCCGCCATCTTGAATCGGCCATCTTGAATCTAAATCAATTTTTTTAAATGGAAAGAGGGTCGTGTGATATATCAAATAACATCAGCATTTTCAGACAATTTTACTCCTGTAAATAGATTTAAAGTAGCGGTTATGGTTCAAAAGTTACAACACATTTTGTTTCATTATGTAACAAGTAATGAAGATGACTTTGACCACGGAGAAGAAAATTGAGGTCATTTTGATGTCTGGAGAACGAAGTTTCCGTGTCAAAGCTGCATATTTTAACAACCGGCACCCAGAAAGACCTCCAATTTCACACAACACTGTCAGGTGCTTAATTAAGAAATACCGAGAAACTGGGACTGTGGTTGACAAGGCACGGAGTGGCCGTCCAATAAGTGCTACTGACGAGACAACCTCAACAATGGTTTTGGCGTCCTTCGTCCAGAGCCCTCAATGCAGCACACGACGTTTGTCAGCAGAATGTGGAATCAGCCAGTCATCAATCGTACGAATCCTTCATGATCATCAATAGCATCCGTTCACGATTCAGATACTCCAGCACCTAGCAGAGGATGACCCAGACAGACGTGTGCAGCTTTGCATGTGGGCCCTAGAGCAACATCGACAAGATCCGTCTTTTGTACCTTGTTCGGTGTTGAGGCAAACTTTTATGTCAGTGGTGAAGTCAACCGTCACAACCACAGGTATTGGAGTGGCCACAATCCACACTGAATGGAACCTTCCAAGATAGTTGGTGACGTAAAGATTATGGTATTGTGTGGAATATGGGGTACCCGTGTAATTGGACCCATTTTCACTGACCAGAACCTAAATGCTCAAAGTTACCTGGAAATGCTGCAAGAAGTGGTATTTCCCTGAGTTCTGAATGAAGATGGCAACTTTCCCTCTTACTTTCAACAGCATGGGGCTCCACCCCACTATGGTGCAGATGTTCGTCAGTGGTTAGATGTTCAAATTCCTCGTCATTGGATTGACCAACATGGTGCTGTGGAATGGCCACCCAGATCACCTGATCTCACACCACTTGACTTTTATCTGTGGAATCATTTGAAGCAACTCGTATTTGCAGAGAAAATCAGAAACAGACGCCATCTCCAGCAACGCACCGAAGAAGCGTGTGGCAGCTTGTAATTCCAAACAAGATATGTTGTAACTTTTGAACCATAACTGCTACTTCAAATCTGTTGACAGGAATGAAATTGTCAGAAAATTCTGATGTTATTGGATATATCATACGACCCCCAACAATTCAAGATGGACGATTTCAACATGGCCGATTTCAAGATGGCGGCCATATTCGGTACATACCGTTAAAGTCAGACCACCTCACCCATAACTTACTGGAATATTCAGATTTCCCAATTCTTTCAAGGTTTTCGAAAAAACAGGGTGTACTGCGACTTTTGACTCACCCTGTACTATCCATCCTTTCGTTGCAACAAAGATTGCATGGGATCAGATTTCTTTTTTTGGTCTGCATTTTATTTTTGTCGTAAATGACTTGTTTTTTGTTTCTTCGTAACAGTAAAAAAGTTTTCATTTTCTCCAATTTCTTCCGTTACATTAAATAATACTCTTTACACAGTATTGCTTTGTGTTTTCTGGATTTTAATTTTTGTGCTCTCAGCAATCAAATTTTTGTGCTGTCCCCAGTAAGGAATGATATTCGTTCTTTATAATTACAAAAGCAAATTTTAATAATTAATTAAACCAACAGGCTTTTTCTCAGATCCGATATTACCTAATTTTAAGCAGTTTTAATCAAGTTAATAATTAAGCTCTCAAGATTCTAAAATTCATAAGTAGCTGTAATTAAATCCACAGCATTGTAGCCAATTGCACATATTAACTATTATAATGAACAACAAAATTAATTTTGTATATAAACAGAGGTATATAACACTTTGCATGCTTGCTCAACAACAGAAATTGCTTTCAGAGCGTTCATCATTTATCAATCGACGATGATTTGATTGTTTACGAATTGCTTCAAAATAATATGAGCCGGTCATACCGGAACATTGTTGTCCATGGAAAGAAGAAGAAACTTCTAGAGAGAAAATAACAAATATCTCTTTCGGCCTTTTTTTTTCGAATTTAAACTTTTTTCTTGAATGCATTAGTCCAAGAGACGGATAATAAGCCCTAAATCACCACGAAGATGGAGGAAGGTGGAATCCAACAAAACTTCACGGATGATCAACAGGTACATGCTAGACATGGCCCTGAAAAGAGCACACGAGCATCAAAATCTACTCCAAATTTAATACCGAAGCACAGGTCCATTTTGACTCATAGAGGCATCTTGTCAGTTCATCGGAAGAAGATAAAGAGCAAGAACGCCATTATTTCTAACATCCCTCGGCACAATAAGGTTAGAATCATTAAATCCAATGCTCAACAAATAAACTTAACAATTTGTTCAACACTTAGGCACTTCAGTTTGATTAAATTGATCGTAGCAACAGTAAGTTTTAATAACAAAAAAGTAATTTTTACATAAAAAACGTAAGCTTTTCTGCTCTCAATGAACAGTGTAATTAATGAGGTTTTTTATCTAAACAATTTATAACAAATTATTTAAGTAATTTTCAAAAATTTAACCGAATATTATCTTTTTAGGAAATAAGAAGCATATTCTGAAACGATACAATACTAGTTTAATCATTTATCAAATAACGATCTTAAAAAATCATCGATTTGCTCACTAATAAAAAATCGTATCATTCTTTTTTGATTTCTAAAAAAACTGATATGGCAATATGAATTTATTTTGATTGGATCATCTTCAAGGAGAAGGTTGCTAATTATGACTGGTCGGCATATTTTGATATTCATGATGTAGATAACATCCTACATTTCCTTCACCAGAAAATGGAAACACTTTTGCTTGAATCTGGCTTAACCCTTAGTAGGCATTTACCACATCGTAAAAGAGCCTTTTGGTGGACAAGAGATATCCATAACCTATGGAAGGAAAGGAAAATTATTTACGAACGTGCAGCTATCACTGGTAGCAGTGATCACTTGAAGGAACTAAAGATATGCAATAGAAAGTATAAAGAAGAGATTAGAAAAGCAAAGAGACGTTTCATGTCCGCGGGCAACCATTTTAATCTATGGAAATTTATAGGGAAAAGACGCACAAAGAACAACATTAGGCTCGCAGAAGAGAAATTACAGGATTATTTAGAATGGATAGATATCCCCCTTAACAACAACTTACCACCACCTGAACTGAACCCTTATACCAACAAGAAATCTGAGTGGAACCTACCGGTTAACCTCCCTCAGGAGATCTATTGGATCTTAAGGAAAGTTAAATTAAAATATAACAAGAATGATGACTGCTTGAACCATCTGGTCATCAAAAATTGGGGTTATACCGGGAATATCCTATTAGCACACCTCGTTAGAGAGATATGGCAAACTAAGGGCTTCCCTAAAAGGTTGAAAAAGACAATGATCACACCAGTCTATAAAACAGGAAATGTGGATGACATGAAGAACTATAGACCCATCGCCACTCTGCCCACTATTTTTAAAATTATAGAAAAGATATTATTTCAACCTATGATCAACCATCTTTGGGACAACCTACCGGACGACCAGTATGGAGGCAGACCGCATACCTCAGTACAGGACCTACTTTTGACTATCAACCTGGAAGCCATCAACACCTTAGACGATAAACAGATATATGTCATGGCCTGTGTTGACATCTCCAAGGCTTTAAATACGGTCTCACATCCTCAACTGTTTATTGAATTGGAAGCCATGGGCGTTGCAGGACGCACCATTGAACTTCTTAAGGACCTTTTCAATCAACGCTCGAACTGTATTGAGACCATTAATAAAACCATTTACAGTTCCGCTAAGCGAGGTATACCACAAGGCTCGTCTATTAGTAATACCCTCTTTGCGGCCTTGATCGCACCAATCTTCCATCTGAATTTGAACTTTAGACTTCGAGCCTTTGTGGATGATATTATTCTAACTAAATCTTACCCACGGTCAAGGATATCCGAAATCGACGACGACATTAATACGGATATTAAAAGACTTCAACAATGGTTTATTTCCAGAGGTATGTGGATTAACCCAGATAAGACTACCATACTTAAATTAGATAAACACTGTGAAACACATAGTCCCACTATTAAAATATTGGGCCTTATTTTCGACTCTAAATTGAAATACGTTCAGCAAGTTCAAAAGATTGTGTGCACCGGGAACAGATTAAAATTCCTAATCAATAAACTTAGAAAGACGTTACGCTAAATTCATGTTCGTGTTCCCAAAATTCACTTACGCTATCTTGGTATGGTACCCACCTAACAAACATCTTCAAGAACAACTGAAAATAGCGTTTAATAATACTATACGATCGGCCCTTAATTTGACAGCCAGACATTCTATCACACAAGCATGTTTGAGTTGCAAATCATGAATTTTAAGTCCCTCATGAGCTTTATTAAACTTAAAGAACTTATTAAAGCTTTCTTTTGTAAGCGGCACCCGGTCCACTTCGTCTATTCATGGCGGAACGTTGCTCCGACTTTTAGAAGTACTACACGGTACTTATTATCACCGCCTAAGATTATCTCTGTCTGGAAAGAGAATTACTTTCCTTATAACACCTTTGACCTATGGAACAGCTTACCTTTAGATCAACGCTATACGATTATCAATTGTCGGAACAGAAACTGTCATAATCACCTAAGACACGCCAGTGACCTGTTACGGACCTGGCTAATAAACATTCAATAAAATATGCTTTCTAATCAGTGACTTTGCTCTGAGTGAGCGCAAAATAAATAAATAAAAAAAAAATATTATGTACATAAGTTTGCTGAGATACTGTTTTACGGGTGCAAAGAGGTGGAAATCACACGGAGCGAGATCCAGGCTATGAGGAAGATGATTTCTGTATTTTCCATTGCGGCCCTTGATAAGTTTCAAAAGACGGCACCTTATAAGTTATCACTGCAAATTGTTGGCACTGGGCGACGTGTGCAAAACCAATCGTCGCTCCCACGATTAGAATGTGGCTTGGCCGCGCGCCATAAAATACATGGAAAGCATACTCACGACCGCGGGTGGCAAAGATAATCTTCGGGACGAATCCTAGTTCCCGTGCGTTGCACTGTCTCACTCTCCTCAAACGAAATTTCTTGGACGCCGCCCCTCTAATACTTATTTCACATGGGTAATTCAAACCGAGCATTCCCGTGCCCGGTTATTTTGTTTTATTACATCTGAATGCAAGCTGAGCCGGTTATTTTGTTTTATCACAACCGTGCCAAGGCGTCTGGCCAACGCCTCCTATAAAGAAAGCCTCAGCACTGAAACGTCATACATTGTTACATCATCATACTTCGTCCTTTGTTAACCGCATTTCTACCAATAATAAGCTCTAAATTTGGTCGACCTATGATGATGTAACAATGTATGACGTTTCAGTGCTGAGGCTTTCTTTATAGGAGGCGTTGGTCTGGCCCGGGCCAGCTATCCCACAATGCAATGCGAACGCGCGACGATTTGATGAAAAGAGCATGCTCAGCAACTCTTTCTAGAGGAACGAGAGCCGCGCTTTATTTCTCACGTGTGAAAAGCGATTTCTGGAAAACCTTGTTGGAGTGAGCTTAACTAGAGCTCGATCCAGCGCGGCTGGCCCGGAATTTCGGGCTGGCCCGCGCCACAATTATCCCATGTGAAATAAGATGCTGCTGCTCTGGTGTACTCTGACTCTTGGAAACCAGCGACGCAATATCAGTCGCCTTCAGAGAATGGACGTGACTAATTATTTCCGATGCAATTTCTATTTCTTCTCTCTTGGAATTGCTAGAAGATCTCGCTAGCTGCTCGCTATCTCTTAGGCGTGGATTCCACATGCGTAAAAAAAAACCCGGCAGAAACCAGAAGGCAGAAAATGTTCTGACCTCAGTTCCTGCTTTCGTCATGCTGCCCGACAGAAAACTCCTGTTTTTTTGAGTTGGATTGAGTCAAAGGCTAAGGTCAAAAACTCTCACCGGTGAGAAGAGTTAGCGCTTGGTCGGTCAGAAATCCCGGTGAGAAAACTGTGACGTCATTTTAACGCGGTCAGAAACGCCAGTTAGTGCTGCTATGCCTAACCGGTTAGTCGCACCGTCCTCACCGAGAAAAAGACGGTTAGCCCAGTGAGAAATTACGTCATCATTCTCTCACCGGTGAGGGTTTTTGACCTTAGCCAAAGATAAGAGAATTTTCTGTCGAGCAGAAAAAAGTGAGCAGGAAGTGATGTCCGAACATTTTCTGCTTTGTGATTTCTGTCGTTGTTTTTACGCATGTGGAATCCACGCCTTAGGGCCGCCGCAATTCTCGCAATTTGGTCTCTGGGAAATGGCAACTGGCAAGTTGAGAATTTTCAAGCTTATGAGTCGGGATGACACCCAGGCAGTTGAAGCAACTTTTGTTTACTATCAATCGTGCAGTATCCGCCGTAAATTCAACTTGAAATCGAACAACATCACGCAAGCGCAGTGGGGCTTGAGTCGCGCCATCTATTAATAGAAATAAAGATTAGATCACCATTATCGTTGCTGCGTTTTTTATCCCGCACTTCAACTTCTAGAAAATGAAACTTCCGCCTAATAAAGTGAAACGAATTCTAAATTATCCATTTCGTCTAATGTAACTTTTCCTATTTCTTTATTAAAAAAATTCACCCAAGATGGCACAAATTTTAATATCAGGTTGTTGCAAAGTTTCTTCCGGTTCTAGAACCCGTGCCCAAGAAGGACTCATTTTCCGAGGGGGGTGTTCATATGTTTTCAAACAAATTATTGCATTCGATTCCTGAATATCTTTGCTATATTACATCCAAGAATCGACTTTCTGACTATACATCTGTGAGTGCCATCAACGGTCTGATATGGACCTTTCACGCGAGCATATTCGAGCAATAATCTTCTACGAGTATTCTGGAAAGATCAGTGCTGCGCAATGTCACCGAAACATTTGCCAACGTTTAGGTGATGATACTGTTAGTTTACGTACAATAGAAGAATGGTATCTCCGGACAGAATGGTATCGCAGAACAGTTCAAGGTTCACTTTTCAACCATTGCCCGGCATCTGCATGAGCTGAATCTGTCATTCAAGTTTAATCGTTTTTTGTGTTGGAATAAAAATCCGGAAAAACTTTTGCAACAACCTGCTAGTTATATGTATTATGATAAAGAATTTATAACACCTTGTATTTTTGATGAAAAAATTTTATTTAATTTTTAATAGCGGATTTTGATAAATTATTTTTTAATAAAGATTAATTGTTTTTTGATAAAATATTTAATGGAATTGTTTGCATTTTATTCGTTCGCCTGATTCTTGAAATAATTAACAAAAAATTAATTCCTCCAAGGAGGGTATAGGAAAGTAGCGGAGTTCGTCTATTTTTATCCCTTTTATCCTAACTTTTTAACCCCCATTTTTTACAATCAAAAATTGATTTTCTCGAATTTAGAAAATGAAAATAACTCTACCCTCTTTTATTTCGCATCTCTTTTGATCGAATGATTAGTTGCCTTTTGAAAACGTTAATAGTTCTAAAGACCAGATAACTGGTACCCCCTCTTTTCCGACCCACTGGAAGAATTTGGTCCAAACTTCATGCTAATGTAAATATTTTCCTATTTTTCATTAATAATCTAAATATATGAGGTGTGGCTTAGAATAAAAATCCCTCATTATCCAATCTTAAGTCGTTCTTTAATGTATTATGGTGTACCCAAATGAAAAGGAGATTTTCACTGTAGCGCCGTTGTATTTAATCAAAGTTGGTAAATATGTTGTCGATAGCTCTGGATCGGCCTCGGCGGCTCAGTGGTTTCGTGATCGTCTCTGATGTTTGAGGACGCGGGTTCGACCTCGTTAAAAAATTAACGTTACTGATTAAAGGACATATATAGACATGCAAACCACTTAAACATAATAAAAAATTTTGAGAATTTTTATTTCCAAGCAAATTTATGTTAAAGGAATTTCACATTTCACGAATAAAGTGAAGTGCACAATAGTCTGAGCCAAATATTTCTTACGTACACATTACTTTTATATGCAGTAATATATTTCTACGTTATCTACAGTAACAATCAAAAAATTTTCAAATTTTTGTTTTGCTTTTGAAATATAATATATCGTTTCAAAATCCGCACGTGATTTTTAAATTCGGTTATTTTTAAAAAAAAAATTTTTTTAAATGATATTACAAGAAAGAGAAGAAACGAAAGGATTGGGTGAAGCAACGATATTCTAATAGTTGGGAAAGAGAGCAGAAGAAGAATTGAAGAAGATTATCATTCGTTAGCAAATTTCAAACACCCGTTTCCTCCTTTTTGTCGCTAAGTTTCATGGTGTCAACCCTTCAGATAAAAAAATCAAAACATTTACTAAATGCTCTTGAGTGAAATCAGAGAGGGAGGAGGCGAGGTTCATTTTATTATGTAATTCTATTGTTATGATGATAAAATAATTTTTTGAAATAATCATTTTTCATTACTAAATGTAATTTTGAACGAATTTTAATTAAAACAAAATAAAAAAAATCCTAATTTTTTTAATGATTTACACTTTTATTTTTTAAATGATTTTTAGTGTTTGTTACTAGTGTGCCTTTGTAAATTATAAAATCGGTTACAGAATATACACACAAATCTCTCTTATTTTGGCTTTCTTCCTTCCTCCGAGCCTCAGACAAATCAGAGCAGTCCATTTTCGGTCCCCTACCACAGCCCACTAGATAATAGGGATTATCTAGTGGGCTGTATCCCTACATTCAGTGACGTAATATTGTGTGATCACTTGACCAATCACAGAGCGGAACAGTTTCTTTCTCCAGGGGCAAGTTCTGGACAGAAGAGCTCCTTTCCTCCCGACCAATCACAGAGCAGAACTAGCAGCATCTTCTAATGCCGATTATAATCATCGATATCGATAGCTATTCTAAAACATCGAAATAGAAGACCAATCGAAGAAATCTGCGAAAACGTAATGAATAAAATTTACACGGGACTGTAAAACTATCTTCAAAAAGAGTTGTATCGAAATGGAATACACGCAACGGAATTTTGTGCCTCCTACTACTCGAACATCATCGTAATCGAGCATAATAGTTTCATCGAATATGTGTTGCTCTATATATGTGTATCATCCGATTTTTCGTTTTTTTAACCGTACTTTTTACTCTGGCGAACATATGTGACACAAAATTTGAATGATGTTGACGAATGAGAACTTCAGTGATCGATACATGAACCAAGGAAGATATAAACGGTAAGTTTTGTCTTTTATCTTCCTTGACATGAACTTCTTTACGAAATTCGTAAAAATTTAATTGTTCTGCAGCCGGATTCATCGCTAATTGTACCCGGAAAAAATAAGTGTATCAAATCGGTAGTCTTTTCAATTTTTATAATTTTTTTTTTCTTTTTAGCTTTTTGATGTTTTTATAATTTTTTTAATCTTCTTCACCTGTATCTTTGGACTCCTGAGATTATTATTTTTATTATCGTTGTATATTTTTGTAACTTTTCAGCTTACCTGTATACCTTAACGAATCCTGTATTTTAGCGCATTTGATGATTGGTATTGTATCATCCTTGTAATTGATGACTTTGATTACAATTTAATATTAAGATCCAATAAGTAATTACTGGTTATTTTTTAGTCCCAACTAGTTATAACAAAAAACATTCACTATCAGTAAGAATGGGATCATACCGTGACCACCGAGAGAGAAGGCCTCCACAATGAAACTGAATACATTGTTGCATCACATAGATAATGAATTGTTATTCGTATTTCTACCAATAATAAGTCCTGAATTTGCACTATCTATGATGATGTAACAATGTATTCAGTTTCATTGCGGAGGCCTTCTCTCTCGGTGGTCACGATCATACCCGCCCCCCGTAATAAATCAAAGTTTTAAATTTGAAATTCTCCTAAGATGGAAGTTAAAAATCACCATTAAGATTATATTTACTTTCAATTATCAACTTAAAAATCAAAGTTATTTCGATCTCATTTTTAATTCAAATATCTTTAGCTTAACTATAAATAATAACGTAAAATATCATTAATAATGGTTAAATAATAGGCAAACTGTATTTCAAAATGAGCGGGACCAGAAACATGATCGAATAATGCTAAATATATTATTTAAAAAAAAGAAAAGGTTCTCCCTCTATCTATTTCTATGACTTTTTCTATGCTCGGATGTGAGTGAATTTATGTGGAGTAGGAAGTGCCTCGGTAATCGTCATCAGAAGGCTCTGTTAGTCCTGCTCCGTGATTGGTCGGGAGGCAAGGAGCCTCTTCCGTCCGGAGCCCCCAGTCCGGTACGCGAATTTCTTTTTTGCAGCAAGAATAAGCAATATACCTCAAAAGCAACCAATAGAACGACGCTTTTCTGCGTGATGTCATCACAAAGCATTTGCTGCCCGTTCGCTCACTTCGCTGCCTCGTTCGTTCTTTTCTCTACGACAACTCATGCCATTCAAAAAAAGAAAGTTGTTAATTCAAAATACTCGCGTAAATAGGTACCATGTATTCCGCTGTTTGATAACTGCAAGGGCAGTCGAAATGCGCATGCGGGTTATTAAACTTTAATGTGAAAAAGAGGTTGTGTTGTCTTCTGTGTCTTTATATTTATCCAGTTACTCGGTTTTTCCAAAAATACTCACGTGATAAACTGCTTTTACAAAATATTTTGAAAGTCAGACTTGAGAGAATCATCTTGAGCTTAAAAAAACAAGATACTTCATATAAAAAAAATTCAATTGAACACACATTTTCATCAGCTTGAAGTAGACATTATGCATGAACTACTTATACATAATACAGGGCAAGTCAAGTCTGCTACCCCCCATACAATTTCAAAAGAAGTGGAGATACAACAAACTTGATGCAGGCAACATATAGGAAGTTAGGTAGGGGACAGATGGTGATGTCAAATTTGACCTTTGACCTCGAATTTTGCACCTTGCAATTTGTAACTTTGTAACCGTTACAGGTAGAGAATAATTTCAGAAAAATTACCAACTGTACAGTTGTAAAAGCTCAAAACGCTGATTTTATGTCACATGCAATAAAAGTATAGAGATGAGAGTAGCGCAGTGGAATTTAATAACATGTAACAGCACACGGATTGTGATATCAAAAAGAAATGTTTCAGTAATAATCAAAATAAATCAAATTTGACTTGAATATAGTAAAACACAAATGATTCTAGCAAAAACTTATCTACTAGGTTGGAATAAATAAGAAAATAATTATTGTAATATTTCCTTATTGCTACATTCATATGCAATAAATAATATCAACATTTCATCGTGCCTAATCCTGGGCACGGAATGAAAAACCATAAAAGTAAATTCAATAATAGCCAATGCTATTCAAACAGAGATTACACTACTAATTCAGTAAACACATAAGAAACCCTTGACAGCTTCTTAACTTATTCATATAATACTAATGAATAAACAACATAGTTGCATCATAAAATAGCTTTTACAATAATAGCAATAGATGAAATATGAAAATCAAATCGTATACCACATGTGAATTCATATAAAGCTTTCATAGAATAAACACATAAGCCTTGAAGAACAATATTTCTATCAAAGTCCGTAATAAATTACGCATATACCATGCGGGCTGACAAAACGAAACAATACACAAATTGAAGCCACGCATATAATAAGTCACTATGAGTGTTAATAATTTAGTCTCATACAGGAAAAGTCCAAAGTCTAGTTTAAATGTAATTTAGTTATCGTAAAACAAATAATCGCAAACACAACGCCTTTGGATAAAGGGACAATGACCCCTGGAGTGACACAAAATGAGAGTCTTAGAAAGCTAAGTAAATCCTCTATTAGTCCAATAACGTGATTCGAAAGTTATACACACTTGAGTGCTATAAAATCAATAATAAAAGAAACAACCTTATAAATCAGATATATTCATAATTGTATAACTGTAATTCTTATTAAAGGAATAAATTCATTCACAAACACGCGTGTTGAACTGAAACACAAATTGCACTTAACGAGTGCTATTAACTTTTTTTCTCTTAATATTTAGAACACCAAACATGCCTTAACAGCACGAACGGAGAACTGCATTGTACATTGCTTCCGTGGAATTAAGGAATCTTAATTAATACGAAGCCCAGCTGATAATATGAATACGCACACACACCAAACGGCCATAAGCCTAAAACTCTGGTATTGCAACGAAGGTCTCTGCGATAAAGTTCATTAAATGCCAATTTCACTAATTTAGCTCTATAGCCCACAAGAAAATCAGCACTTACTAATGCAAAACCGTGTTCCGATATCGTCCTCGGAAATATATTTGAAGGTTTTCCAATTGACGAACGAGGAATCGAGTCGCTCGGCTGTCTTTCCCGCTGCCTAGAGAAACGAACCTCCGCCCTCTTGGCTTCACTGCACGACGTGGCTATTTCCAATTGGGCAGCTCGTCGCTCCGAAGCCGTCTCCGTTGTGGTGGCTCGAGGTTCCCATCCGCTATCCAATTTGCCGATTGAATAACAGAAATTATGCCTGCCGAACGGTTTCCTCAGGAGCTTGTATTTTCTATGAGCTCTCTCGTTTCGATCTCCACGGTTCTCTCCCTTCTTTCCTGTCTTTTTCTGAAACTCCACGCTCGAATCGTCCTCTGACTTCTCATTGGCTCTTGCTTGTAGATGTTTCTTATGACGCGGATGGCCACGCCTCGCTTTCCTCCCGGAATGATAGAAAATCCGAGAGTGAAAACGAGCGTTTGCGTCACCGGAATTCAAGGTGGAATTAACAAAAAAAAAAAGGAAAGAAAAGAAAAAGAGATTAGTAATAAACACTACAACTGACTCGGTGGCCGAGAGCGTTAAGGCGCAGATCTTGCCGAGGGCATAAATGGTTGTGTAAGGTGCACATCATTTCCACCGCTTCCATATGCACTGCCATCAAGAACTGAAAGCATAGGATTATGATAAACATATGGAGTTTTGCAACTGGCTTCAGTGTTGTGCTGAAGAAACTCCCGGTTGTGTTAATTATGTTCTGTGGTCAGATGAAGCCCAGTTTACCCAAGATGGAGTAGTATCAAACATAACCTCTATTACTGGGCAGATGTGAACCCCCAATAGCTGCCAGATGCAACACATCAACAGAAGTGAAGAATAAATGTATGGTGTGGGCTATGGAATGGCATCTTGGTGGGACCTGTTTTCTACAATGGTTTGCCTTACAGGAAGGAGTAAAGTACACAGAAAAGATTTTGTATGGCTTCGTCTCAGACTTTTTAGAAAACTTGCTTTTAGTCCAGTTCCGCCGCATGTGGTTCTAGCATGATTGGGTACCTCCATATTTTGCAGCCATTGCACGTCAACGATTGGGTTTATTTTTAATTTCTTTATATTTTCTGAAAATCAGGGTTTTGAGCTCTGCAACTGTGCAAGTGGAAATTTTTCTCTACCTGTGTATCGGTTACAAAGTTACAAATTGCAAGGCGCAAAATTCGAGGTCAAAGGTCAAAATGACGCCACAAGGTTAATCCCTACGTGTTGCCTGCAACAGATTTGTTTTGAAATTCTATCGGGAGTAATAGACTTTTGACTAACTCTGTTTATTGATAGACCGTAACTAATTATTAAAAAAGTTTTTAATTGAACATAAAAATTTGAGAAAATAATACGGTATATACTCTGTGTATACCGTTAAAATTTCATCGAATTCTAACGAGAAGTTTCCCAGTTACGCTTTCACCGCGTAACGCGTGCTCACTTGTGAGTACTAACCAACACGTCTTACGATGTTGACTACGGAACTCGGAAATTACTCGTTAGAAGTTAGAATTCGATTAAATTTTAACAGTATACAGAGTTGTATGTTAACTATTATTTTCCCAAATTTAATCTTCCCAGATGTTATCGAACCTGAGTTATAAACTTGTTGATCTTGTTGGTGGCATTTTTGTGTCTGTTGATATCTCAGTTCAAATGCGGACGCCTAATTCAGAGGAACGTTTTTGCTCAGAATCATCCATACGTTTGTATGTTGAGATTTGAATCACTCTGTATGTTGATTTTCCAAACATTTTTAAAATATTTAATTTTTAATTTATTTCAATTAAAATTTCTAATGCACTTTGAAATGTTCGCATCGGCCTGAATCCAGAAAATTAAATATAGCAAGATCATTAAAAACTAAATCTTTGCTATACTTAAAAATTTTTTGTCATAAATTTAACAATTCATACTTGTAGGCATTTTGTAGTTTGCAATCGTTTATCACTTTTGTTTGCTAGTTACTATCACATTTCCAAGTATTAAAGGTAAGCATAATTTGAAGTACTAGGTAACCACAAAATATTTACAGAGTGAATATTAAAACAATAAAAGTTTAAGAAATTTTCACACTTTGTACCTATTTCATTACAGTATAAAATAGTGTGTAGTTAAAAACTTTTTTAATAGTTAGTTACACTCTATCAATATATGTGATAGACCGTATCAAGCTGTGTTCAAATGAATTTTTTAATATGAAATATTTTATTTTTTAAAGCTTAAAACGATTCTCTAAAATCTGGCTTTCAAAATGTTTTGTAAAAGCAATTTAGTACGTGAGCATTTTGTACATATAACAAATTTCGTTCTTCGAGTGGATGGCGTAGAGTCTTTAGCGAGCGAGCGAGGCAGCGAAGTGAACGAAAGGGCAGCACATGCTTTTTGTGGTGACGTCATGCGGAGAAGTGTCGTTCTATTGGTTGCTTTTGAGGTATATTGCTTATTCTTGCTGCAAAAAGGAACTTCGCGTCTGGCACTGGGGCTCCTTTCCTCCGGACCAATCACCGAGCAGGACTAGCAGTGCCCTCTAATGACGATTATTATAATCGATAACGATCAATCCCAATCTCAATCCGGAGACTAAATTCGACGTCTGCGAAGAATGTAACGAAGAAAATTCACGCAGGAGTGAAAAATGATCTTCAAAAACAGTTTCTCTAAATGGAATACGTCACAAAAGGGCATTTGTGTCTCCTACTTCTCGAGGAGAAGCATGCAATTCGCCCGTTCCGAATCGAGCATAACCCTTCCATCCAGTGTTGTCATATACAGTGTCGGGACACATTAATATGACTACCTCTCCTCGATCATGTTGGAACGTCCCATGGTATGCAGATGAAAAAATCATTGCATATCATTAAAAGCTGACAACAGCAGACGTGTAGTAGCATCCGTTAACACAGCAATTGTCGCCGTCATGGGCAGAGCAAGTGATCTGTCGGACCTCCAAAAAGGGATGATCATTGGCTATCGGGCCAAGGGGGGCAGCATTTCAGAAAAGGCCACCTTTGTGAACTGCTCTAGGGCTGCCGTTGTGAAGGTGTATCGCTACCGCGACTGGACGAACCAGACAGCTTCGAGCAACTGGTAACTGTGGGGCCCCACGGGCCATAGATCCTAGGGGGGAGCGTCGATTACGACGCCTGGATAAGACCAATCGGCGTGCCGCTGTTGAGCAACTGACACAGCAAATGAACAGTGGGGCCACTAGGCGTGTCAGCACCAAGACCGTGCAACGATCCCTCTTGAGGTTGGGGCTCTGGAGCAGGCGTGTGGTAACAGCACCCATGTTGACGCCTGTGCATCGCCGAAAACGCCTCCAATTCGCAATGGACTATCGCCATTGGACCTCGGCCGAGTGGCAAAAGGTTACTTTCTCTGACGAGTCGCGGTTTCTGGTGAACAGAATGGACGGACGATGGAGAATTCGCCGGGAAGCATCTGAGAACAGGCATCCCGACACCATCGTTGGCAGACGACAGGATGGTGGGGGGAGGTTTGACTGTTTGGGGGATGTTTTCATGGTATGGTCCGAGTCCACTGATACCGCTGGAGGGTACACTGAATGCTATTCGTTACCTAACGATCGTCGCAGACCAGGTACACCCCTTTATGTCGACAGTGTTTCCTCAGGGTGATGGCACCTTTCAACAGGACAATGCTCCCTGCTAGTGATGTGCGATAGATACTCTTCGATTACTCGATACTGGAATTTTCGAGTATTTGTAAAAAGTACTCGATAGTATCGATACTTTTAGGGGAAATATCGAGTACTCATGAGTATTATGAGTACTCAACATATGAAAAACGTTGAACTACTGTGGAAAGTGACATAATAAAACCTTGTGCTCTTTAAATCTTATGCTATTGGCATTGGCCTTGTGCTCTTTAAATCATTGGCCTTGTGCTCTTGTGCTATTTCACGCTATGTGAAATAGCGTGTAGCAAATGTCCGATGGTCTACCGTGGGGCAACTTGCAGGAATGTTCTTACAAGATTTAAAGAGCACAAGGTCAATGCCAAATACGGACGACCTGAAAAATCTGCAGTAGCTAAGCACATGCTTGAGACGGGACACGAGGTACTACTTAAGGATTGCAGGTTAATTAGAAGTGTAAAGAATCGGAATGCACTTGATGCTTTTGAATCAATGGAAATTGCTAAGAAGAACCCAGATTTATTATTAAACGGAGATGCAGGCCCCATCGGAGATTCAACATTGATAAAATCATTGAAGGTTCTTGGTTGTTAATTTATTTTTCTCTTTGGTATAATTTTTTTCTTCGATTTTGATGTTATTTTACTTTGCTTGTCGGCCTGGGTATTTCTATTACGTCCGCGTTATTGTTAGAAGAGACTTCCGGTTCCTGCATTGGCTGTGGACTTTGTGAACAGCGATTGGAGGGCTGGGAGTCTGTTCCACTATAAATTGTACTGACGAACTGTACTTTGATCATTTTGACATTGAATAATGAACCCAAAGGGTTCGAAATACGTATATGTCGATTAAATAATTTTGTGGACAAGAGTTGTTTTTTGATTTATTACTCAACATAACCAATCTGCAAACCACTGGTACTGTAAACAAAACCGTACTGTGAAAGTAAACAAAACCGTACTTTCGAAAGTAAACAAAACCGTACTGTGAAATAAAAAAGATATCCAAATAATCGTTAATTACTGCAATTAGTGAATATGGAATGAATTAGAGCCAAAAATACAACTCTCATTCTTTACTTTAATTCAGACTAAGTTGTTAGTTATACAGTTAAATTTCACAATTAAATAAAGTTGCGGATAACACTAAATCATAAGTATTCGAATATTTTAAGTTCGGAAAATGGGCTGACTTTAACAATCGGAAAATGTGTGTTTCGTCTAATAAGACTTTTTCTATTTCATCAAGTTTAAAACTCGATAAAGTTTTTAATAGTGTTTTTATATAATTTAATTTACTTTCTATCCCAACATTTACAAAACTATATACAAAGCACATATAATGATAGAGAATATATAGCATCTTGTATTTTAAATGAAAAAATTTTATTAAAGGATAATTGGTTTTTGATTATATAATTAATGGAAATGTTTGCATTTTATTCATTCTCCCAATTGTTAAAAATAATTGACAAAAAATTAATTCCCCCGAGGAGAGTATAGGAAAGTAGAAGAACCATCTACTTTTTACATCTTTTATCCAAACTTTTAACTATCGTTTTTTAATCAAAAATTGATATTCTCGAGTGTAGTATTTAGAAAATGGAAATGAACTCTACCTTCTTTTTGTTTCTCATCATTTTCGATCGAATGATATATCACATACTTTATGTTGCCTTTTGAAAACGTTGATAGTTCTAAAGACCATGTGACCAGTATCCCCCCCCCTCCCCCACCACCACTTCTCCTACCTTACTGGAAGAATTGTTCTAAGTTTCATAATAATATAGATCTTTCCTAGAGGAATCTGTATAATTCACCCATTTACCATATCGCCAACATCGTTCCCTATAACTCTTAACCCCGTAACTTCGACCCCACTGGGACAATCGCCGACCTAACTAAATAAATAGTGAGGTAGCACATGGCTATAGTAATGGCGAATTCGGCTGGCTGCTCTGGCGTACTCCGGAGCGCTCAGGAGCTCTGAAAATTGTTCGGCTGGTTGCTCCTGCTCTCACAGAGCGGCTCCCGCAGCGTTCGGCTGGTATTGCTCCTTGCGCCATGGAGTGCTCCTTCGTGCTCTTTCAAAAACGGTGGAGCAGTGTTGCTCTCTGCTCGTCTGCTTGCGTCGTCTGCAAAATCAAAATGGCTGCCTCAGAGATTGAAATAGATGAAATTCTTCTGCAATTACTCGATAGCTCTTCATCTGACAGTTCTTCCGATGAAGAAGACGAACTTTTGGCTTTGTTGATGACAGAACATTTGGAGCGGCCGAAAAAAATTCCCAAAATTGAAAATTTTATTAGTATTGCCGATGCAAATACGGATGAAGATGTAAGTGGTCTATCTTTGTGTTATAACTAGAGCTCGTATTCTATGCACTTATTATGAACTATTCCACATAATAAAAACATGAATATCCTTAAAATATGAGCTATAAAAATACAAATAAACTTTCGCTATCCAAAAATATGGTATACATTTCAAAGTTATTTTTGTATTGTAAATTTATACCCAATTTTCGGACAAACGAGTATTATGCTTTTAAGTGCAACTATTTACTATTATTTTATGAATTATTTTTTATAATATATCGATTAAAGGTTTAATATCATTTTATAATTATATACGTATATTATGTATGGTGTCAGTTTCGGAAAAATTTTAGGTTGACACGGGCAACTGCATCAGAGCTAATAATTCGTTTTGAAACCAGCATTTACCAACCTAAACATGAACATGGAGGAAGTGTACCTCACAGTCCCAAAAAACATATTTTGTCTTTTTTATGGTAATTGTTAAATTTTACTCAGTTTTATTTTTTTGGATTATCCTTTTTAAGATAAAAAAATAATTTTAACTGATGTTTCAGGTATGCTGGAAACCTATCATCAATTAGGGAAATTGCAGGAAGGTTTGGAGTTGCAGAAAGTTCATTACACATCATGATACGCAGAGTAATGGACTTTTTGGTGAATTTAGCTCCCGAAGTAATTAAATTTCCTATAACGGAGCAAGAGCAAAACACAGTAGCAGAAGGGTTTGAGGAGGTATGTTTTTTAAACCATTTACCTATCATTCTTTAAAAATGCCCAATTCTCTTTCATTTTTCTGTTCTGTTGAAAATTATCACTGAATGCAAACAATATAATTATATGCATTTTATTCAGATTTCAAGATTCCCTGACACCATTGGAGCTATTGATGGTAGCTACATCCGCATTAGACTTCCTGCCAAAAAGATACGGCAGACCTATATAAATCGACATGACGATGTTGCATTGACCCTCCAAGCAATCTGTGATCACAACAGAAAATTTTTGGATGTTTTCACAGGCATGTCTGCCAAATGCCATGATGCAAAAGTCTTTCGGTCATCATTCATAGCTGAAAAATTAAAAGACATTTGCAAACATAGACACATCATAGGGGATGCAGCCTACCGAATCCAGACATATCTTTTAGTGCCTTACAAAGATTATGGGACCCTTACAAATCAACAACGACATTTTAACACAAGGTTAAGTTCAGCACGTGTTTTAATTGAAAATGCGTTTGGAATATTGAAAAATCGATTTAGAAGGCTACGTTATTTGGAAATGAAAACCGTGTTGGACATGTCTTATTTCATCATGAGTTGTTGTGTTTTGCATAACTTATGCATTGAAAACCATGAAGTGGATTTTGATGATGAAAATGATGAAAATCTGTATCTTGCAAGAGTTGCAGAAGATTGTAATGAAAATGACACTGAAAAGAGAAAGGGAGAAACGAAGCGCAGATACATAACAGAGATGTTAATGAATCAACAATAGAAATTTATTTAATTTGTAATTTTAAATTCATAACTCTATATTTTTTTTGGTTTTCATTATAAAAAAAAATCGATAAACATACTATTTTAGTAATGATATAATTAAATATAATTTGTATAATTAAAATCCATTTAATATAATTAATTATTCCATATAAAAATTTCATATAATTTTTGTATAATTAAAATTCATTTAATATAATTAATTATTCTATATAAAAATTTCATATAATATTTGTATAATTAAAATCCATTTAATGTAATTAATTATTCTAAATAAAAATTTTATATAATATTTGTATAATTAAAATCCATTTAATGTAATTAATTATTCCATATAAAAATTTTTATATAATATTTGTGTAATTAAAATATATTTAATTAATTCTTTGGTAATTTTTATATAAAGTAATATTATTTTTTAGTTGAAAGATCTTCTTAATTAAATACAAAACTACATATATTTTGAGAATGCACTTTTAAGCGTTTTTGATTTTAATCTCCTCAATTAAATGTAATAAC
>JAHWFO010041760.1:0-36629 GCA_023313115.1 Rhysida immarginata | reverse complement strand
TAGTACCATTGGAACTTTCAATGTAAGATATGGCTTGTAATATATCAAACACCTCATAACATCGTGTCATGAGTGAATATAACGAGAAAATAATTATAGTGGAAATTGGTTTTGTAGCACCGATCCTAATTTTACAGTATAGTATTGTTAGAATTTCCAATGCTAAGATATGGCGTGTAATATATCAACCAACTCCTTACGAGTTATTAGATCTATTGTTATCCATAGCTTATTTGTATGAAGAGCATAATGTTGTTAGGCTTAATGGTATCTAAAACTCATTACTGTTATACATATTGCTAATTAATAGTAGTTAATCGATTGCTTCAATAGTAGATGATAACGTAGAAACACTTTAGTAATTTAATATGAAAAAATAATAGATGCTTGCACATAACGCTTCAGCAATTGAGGCTCACTTCCTTTAACATTATATGGGAATTCTTACAAATTAAAGAACTTTTATTTTTTTAAATGCATGAGGAATAATTCCACTCTCCATTTACCTTTCAGTTCTTCAAGTTTATTCGTTTAAATTCTTTCTACACTTTAGCTTATTTAAATAGTAATTTACAATTAAGTTTTCATATTTATTTATTTACTCTCAAGTGTTTTAAATGCTGGTTAATTCTACATATCCATGTACGATGCTAAAACACGAAAATGTGCTCCCTTTATCCACTTTGGCGGTAAAATCATTCTTGTTAACTATACGCCTAATATTAATTACATTTTTAACAATAGGCGTAAAATTAATTAGCCATTTTTAAAAATAGGCCTAACAATTATTAGCCACATTTAACAATAGGCCTAACATTAATTAGCCTCATTTAACAACAGGCCTAACAGCACTGAATATAAAAACTAAAAGATCGTGCATCGACAAGCTTCATAACGGGCACGTGCTCCAAGCTGCCATCAACAACAATCCTGAAATGATAAAAAAAAACGTAACACTGTATTCACTTATAACTCGTCACTAGGAATCGATTGATATATTACATGCCCTAAGTTCATATTCTTAACATTAGTGCAGGTGCTTGAAGGGGTCCACGAGAGCTCATTAAAAGTTGATATATCACAGTTAAGTTCTTCCATTTTCACGTTTCCGTGCAAACGATGGCTGGCCTGACACACAAAGGTATCTATTTAGCTTGTATGCTTATATATAGCTTTAACTAAAACTCGTAATAAGCGGTTATAGAAGTACTTTTTAGGGGTCATTTTCTCAGACGTAGCATTTCGAAAATCGAAAAGAATGTCATATTCGTCTTTTGCTCGTTATTCCCGTTCGAATGACATATTACACGCCTTATGCTGCCAAAAAAAAATATTTAATGGGGGTGGGGGGTTTGGGTCTCAATAGTCACGTGACTGTTAGACCGATTTCAACCACTAGCTAATCTGGTGAACAGGAAGGGTCTCTATCGAAGAGCGAAAGCAGAATTTGAAAAAGTTAAATCGTTCTCGAGTAATCATCGGGTATACAGACGGACAGACAGACAGACAGAGCGAAACCAATATATGCTGAAAAGCATATAATAAATGAAATAAACCATTAAGGAATGACATAACCAAGTACCGAAAGGTTAAACTAAACCATTCGCGGAACTATATTTATAAACCGCCCTATGGAGGTTTCTAATGGACCATAATGATACCATTAAATCACGTACCTTTGAAATAATTTCAACTATCATTAATATTACGTTATATTCATTCATGACAATCATTCTAAGTTGTTTGAAATATTACATGCCATATTTTAGCATTAAAAGTTCCCATGAACCATAATGGTTCCACTTAACCAGGTTCCTTGAAACCAATTTGGACTATCATTAATTTTACGTTATATTCCTTCATGACACCTTGTTCCAAGTCGTTTGATATATTACATGCTATATTTTAACATTGAAAGTTCCAATGAACCATAATGGTTCAACTAAACCAGGTTCCTTGAAATCAATTTCGAATATCATGAAATTTACGTTATATTCATTCATTACAACTCATTCCAAGACGTTTGATATATTACGTGCTATATTTTAGCATTGAAAGTTCCAATGAACCATAATGGTTCCACTAAACCAGGTTCCTTGAAACCAATTTCGACAATCATTAATTTTACGTTATATTCATTCATGACACATCATTCCAAGTCCTTTAGTATATTACATGCCATATGTTAGCACTGAAAATTTTTGAGGGTGTCATAAGGGTACTATTAGGGCACGTGTCATTGTTTCGATTTCAACCATTTTCAAAATGGTTCATTCCCGGAACCATATTTATTAATTGGCGAAAATAGTAAATTATATCCGCTTCTATCTCGTCATTACGATTTGTTTGATATATTACTTAATATATCTCTCCATTGAAAATTGCTAGGTGGGAGCAATTTGTGCACGTGCTATTGAACCGATTTAGATAATATTTGTGATTGGTTCGTGCCATGTAACATATTCATCGACTGAACAAAATAGTAATGAATAACCGCTTCTGTCTCGCCATTACGATTTGTTTGATATATTACTCAATATATCTTCCCATTGAAAATTGCTAGGCGGGAAAATAGAGGTACCATTTGTGCACGTGCCAATGAACCGATTTAGATAATATTTGTAACTTGTTCGTGCCATGAATCATATTCATCGACTGACGAAAACAGATTTTGAAAATCTTTCATAGCCTCGGAGGAGGTTGAGTTACAGACAGACAGACAGACACGTTCCCCCATACTGATAGCATAAAGCACCTTTCGGTACTTAATAACTACTGCTGTATACCTTAGAGTAACCATTTACTCCCGCTTTGCAGTTTCATAAACCATTCAGGAATTTATTGTCAGAATTTACCTACAACATTTAAAAGCTCAAAATTAATACCTTAAATAATATTAATTTAAATCACAGATAATATTATTTTTAAAATGTATTATTATTAATAAATAAACAGCACTATGTGATAAATTGTAAGTGTTAGGTATTTAGTATTTTTATTTACATTAATAGTAATACATTAGTCAATTTTTACATAAGTAAGAATTTATTTTTGTAATTTAGTTTTCATTTTTTAAGTTTGAAAAATTGGCTATCTTTCCATTAAATTATTTGTTTAAATTTATTTTAATTAATTATAAACGTTTTTACTTATAATTACCTTGATTTTGATTTCGTAGCTTGGGTTATTAACTTTCATTTGCGGTAAACATTTACCAATTAACTCATTCAGGGAAAACTTGTATGACATCATGAACGTGGCCTGAATTTTTCAAGTTTTTTCCCCTTTCTAATTGATTTGGATCGACAAAATATCTCCCAATCATTAACTTTTTTAAAATTACAGCCAAGTATTACATACATTTTAATTATCCACGTGAAGATGTTTACCGTTCGATATTTTAATTTTTGACACTAGGTGGCGCTAATGCAGCGCACCAAGCGAGTGACTTGGTTCATACAGGAAAAGGCGTTAAAGGCCCCTGTTTGATGTAAACATATCGAGAGCTTTCTAAAACGTCTGTGGTTCTAAATAAGGCTCTCTAAGTGAAGTAGGAACTGATCCAGTGGCGTAGCTAGCTTTTTAGGGCCGTGTTCATTTTCCATTTTTAGCTTTTTAGCGCCATTTCATTTAGCTTTTTAGCGCCCCTTCAATTTAGCTGTTAGCGCTCCTTCAATTTAGCTGTTAGCGCTCCTAAATCGTTGCGCCTGTGTACTTTGCACCCTTGGACGCCCGTAGCTACGCCCCTGAACTGATCAGGGCTGAGCACTATTGAATAAAGAGGAACTATCATCTAAACGGATTAAAGCGAGTTTTACAATAAAATGCTTGCGGCGGGTGCGGGGAAGTTGCATGAAAATTTTAAATAATTGTTTTCTATAATATTCGTTATCAATATCAAGGAATAGTAATTCGTTTGTGAAAAAATTTTCAACGTGCAAGTTCAAACTGCCCCAAACTGATGTTTTTCTGTACGTGGTATAGTCCTCATCAGATAAGTTAAACCTCGACCTTGAAGGTCTAGAATTATTCTTGAAGCTAAAATGGGAGGCAAGAGGAAGAAAAAAATCAGATGTAGTGCAGGGAAGTCGAGGTTTAACTTATCTGATGAAGACTATACGTGCTTTTGCCTTTCCAGAATTTATGTGCAACTAAGTTTTTCTGAACGGTTGAACCACTGCCACTGCGCCGTCGTCGCTCAAATTCAAAACACCGGACTTTGTCCGCGTGCTTTGCGGACAATGCGCGGCAGTTACCACCCGGTTCAAATTAATTGGGAAATGCTTTACGATGCCGCACCCAGTTCCAAACGCCGCAAAAAATTTGTGAAACCTGCCTAAGAATTAAATATAAAAAGGCATATTAGTTAAGGCATCGTTTATCCAACGATAAAAGGGTTTTAGCATCAAAATGTTATGAGCAGTAGCGGTTCGTGACTAAAGTAAGTGGAGGGGCACAAATACAAAATTTCAGGTTTTCTTAGGCCTTTTCGTACGAAAGTTATAGCTTGATTTGTATTTGGAGCCTCGCGGTTCCTGCCGAGGCGTCAGAGGACTATATCAATTTTAGTTTGTAATAGCTAACATTTTAAGCCACATATTATAAATATAAAACATTTCAGGTTTCTGGACTTCCGGTTTTAATTTGTAGCTTGATTTGAGATTGAGGCCGCAACTCCTCTGCCAAGAGATTTATATAATTTTTAATATAGATTAGCTAAATTTTTAAATACCACACTATGATTAAACAAAATTCCAGGACCGTAGGCCTTTCCTTTTAAATTTTATAGCTTCAATTGTATTTGACGCCGCCAGCGGCCTCGAGGCCTATACTAGTCTTCTTGTATATTGTCTATAATTTTTAAGTAACGCACTGTAAAAATATAAAACTTCAAGTTTTTAGGCCTTTTTTATTATTCAAATGATATAGGTTATTGGTGATTTGGGCTTCAGGGCCCCTGTGGAGACCTAAGAGCCTTATACCATATTTTCGTGTATACAAATTAGTAAACTAAATTTTTAGCTAAATTAGCTAAATTTTTTAGTAAACTGTTATAAGTATACAAATTTTCAGATTTCTAAGCCTATTCGTTCAAACAATATAGCTCTGTGTTTAGGGTCCCTGCCGGGGCATCAGACGACTATAAAAGTTGAAAATTTGTAGTAACACACCATAAATATGCAAGAATTCAGGTTTCTGGACTCCCAGTTCATAAGTTATAGCTTGATTTGTGACTGCGGACTCAGGGCCCATGTCGAGACCCAAGAGCCTTACACCAGTTTTTAGTGTATATTAGCTAAATGTTAAAGTAATTTTCAATAAGTAAACAAAATTTCAGATTTCTAGATCTTTTCGTTTAAAAGTTGTAGCTTTGCTTGTGTTTGGGGCCTGTGGGGCTCTGCTGGGGCCTATATTACTTTTTTGTATATTTGCAATATTTTTTTAGTACCACACTATGAATATACAAAATTTCAGGTTCCTAGGCCTTTCCGTTCAAAAGTTATAGTATAGTTTCAATTGTATTTGGTGCCTCGAGGTCCCTGACGGGGTTCTAGAGGCTTATATCAGCTTCCTTTTATATTGGCTATATTTTTAGTACCAAACTAAAAATATACAAAATTTCAGGTTTCTAGACCTTTCCTTTCAAAAGTTATAACTTGATTTGTATTTGAGGCCTCGGGGTCTTCTGGCGGGCTGCATAGGCCTACATCACATTTTTTGTATATTTGCTGTATTTTTTTAGTACAACACTATAAATATACAAACTTTCAGGTTCCTTTCCGTTCAAATGTTATCGCTGCAATTGTATTTGGGGCCTCGGGACCTCCGGCGGGGCCCTAGAGGCTCATATCACTTTTCTTGTATGTTGGTTTTATTTTTTTAGAATCGCACTAAAAATTTACGAAATTTCAGGATTTTTGCCCTCTTTGTTCAAAAGATAAAAAAAAGGAACCATGAAATTCATACAAGTGGCCCTGAGGGGCCCGGGCCACCCAAGAGGATTCGCTATATTTTTCTCACCGTCCTCTGTACAGGGCCTGCGTGTGTAGAAAATTTCAAGCCTGTAGGTCAATCCTTTCAAAAGTTATGGCATCAAAATTTTACGAGTAGTAGCGGGAGGATTCGCTATACTTCAAATAGAGTTCTTTAAATTTTGACGTGATAGTCAAACTCCGACGTCACAAATTGCTTAAACGCAATCAAAACTGCATTGACATGAATGGAAGTCAGTTGGGGAAACCACAAAAACAGGTGGTTTGATCCACCCTAGAGGATTCGCTATATTTTTCGCTCCGTCCTCTGTATAGGGCCTACGTGCGTAGAAAATTTCAAGCCTCTAGATCAATCCTTTCATACATCTGTACCGTCGTTAATACCGATGATGCTAAAACCTTAATAACTTTCCTCCACAACAAGCAAATAGCTGAATTAGGAACAATTAAAGCAGAGATTCCGGCATTGTTAAGAATGACACAGCGTTATGCATAGGTGTTATTATCTTCATGTTTAACGCTGAAATAAAGAAAATGTCAAATCGTTAATGAAGCTAAGAATAAAGTTAAATTTGTTGCCATTTTAACACTTTGTTTATAATCTCGTTGAGCCCATGCTAACACCACATGTCTAAAAACCTGCACAAGGGGACTCGTCAAATTATAAAACTGGCTCTGTCTTCGCTCTTCGATGTCCTTTCTGCTCTCTGTCCAAACTGGTTTTGATTGCCATTTTGTGTCTTTTTTATCCTCCTAAAATTTTCTGAATCTTAATGGAATTTTTATTTGCGTAGAGCAGTTTGTGACGTAAGGATTTTATTGCCAATAGATCGTTTATAAGAGTTTGCGACTGTATGCGTTTGAGCGTGAAGAGTTAGCAACAACATCTACAAAAGCACAAGCGTCAGAAAATAAAATGTTTCTTGATTTCTCGTATTTTGTTGAAAAAGCAAAAATAGAAAAAGTCGAAAGCATAAGAAAAGTAAAGGAGAGCTTAGAAGTTCTTCATTTAAAGCGCTTCATTCGTAACCATTTAAAAGAAGCAGTTATTGAAGCAGAATCAAATGTTTCCGTCCTTCCTTTATTTATGCAACTATTTAACCAAGTTCTGCGAAGGTTAGCTACCTCCTATTAATTTAAAGTTTTTGATGTAAATAAAGTTTTTTTTTACCTTTCTTCATTTTTCAATGTAATGCTTTTTTGTGCAGATATTTCATTGTTTATTAACGAAATGATGAGCGAAATTCTGAAACCAATTGTTGTTTGCATTTTTTTACGAGATCTAATGTTAAGGTCGTGTATGGATTTTGGCGGGAGAAGCGTGAAGGATATATTCAAACAATCTGAGAATTAATTAAAAATAACGCAGTGGCTACGTACAGCGCAACCTTGTACGCCTTCCGTTCAATGCAAAGGAAGTGGCAAGCTGTACCGCCATCTGCCGACAGAATCAAAACAGTATTGTATGGATTCCGATATTAGAGGGCGTGTTTTGGCTAGCTGTTGTTATAGCAACCACACTATTGGCATGTCACGGTCGTGGTAATTTCAGATTTTCTTTTTTTCTGCTTTCTGGATGATTAGCCATTGTCGAAAGAAACCATGCCTTAAAGGTAAGCCAGCATTTTTTGAGCGTTCTAGTGTTGGGTTAGGTTAACTGAGGTTAACTTAGGTTTAACCATAAAATGAGGTCCCGTAACTTTCTGGCAGCCATTTCTGTGACCACTAAAATATACGGATCATTAGCCTCCTGTAACCGGCCGAGGGGAAACCAACTGCCCCCTGTAAACAAATAGGTTTGGTACGTATATAAATCGACGTCGCCGTGAACGAAGCGAGGGAGCGTGCGCCGCGGGCAGGGGACGCTGGAGCGGAGCGATGGCGTCCGCGTACTAGTATTGTAGAAGGGGAAACCAACTGCCCCTGTAATCGGCCGAGGGGAAACCAACTGCCCCCTGTAAACAAATAGCTTGGGTACGTATATAAATCGACGTCGCCGTGAGCGAAGCGAGGGAGCGTGCGCCGCGGGCAGGGGACGCTGGAGCAGAGCGATGGCGTCCGCGTACTATTATTGTAGAAGGGGAAACCAACTGCCCCTGTAACCGGCCGAGGGGAAACCAACTGCCCCCTGTAACCAAATATGTTGGGGGGTATGTTTCTAATTCGGGGTCGCCGTGAGCGAAGCGTTAGCGTCCACGTACTAGTATTGTAGAAGTGGCGGCTAGTATTGCGTCGTGGTCAGATAGTTCAATTTAACCAGATAGGGAAGATGGTAAAGTTTTTCCCAATTAACAATATTCATTCTATCCCACATTAGCTGCTTGAAGCTAAGATAAAATTGTTTGAAACGTTGCATTTTTCCACTAAGCGATGGGAATCTGCCATATTGCTTGTTTCGAAATTAGAGAAAGTTTGGAGTCTGAAACTGTTGGTAGATGGCGGTATAGCTAGCCACTTCCTTTGTATTGAACGGAAGGCGTACGAGTTTGCACTGTACGTAGCCACTGCCTAAAAATAATGTATTAAGATCCATCCTAAATGTTTTTAAAATTATTTACAAACCTTATCCGTTTTTAAAGCGATCAGTTTTTGTGAACAATGACTGGAAAAACTGTGTGTGAGTTTTGGACATGGAATGTGAAGAAATAGCAACAACAAATGCGAACAAATAGAGAACGAAAAACAATATAGAATTTTGCATCCAAACCCATAAGACTAGGATGAAGGAGGGAAACCACTTGTCCACAAAAACGAGTTTTACATAGCGTGTTTGTGGACAAGTGGTTTCCCTCCTTCATCTCTATGCAAGTATTCACAGACATATAAGGTCAGTCTCTTATATTTTAATTTATTATACAGGGTGTCTAAAAAGTCTGGTAACATGGCAGATATCTGAAAGCTGCCAGGTAGGCGAGATCTGATGAGTGTGGTTAATAGGTAACAGGGGGGGGGGGGTGAGGAATTCATTGCCGCACTCAAAATTGATCTTCATCCTCAAATTTAAGGTCATCCATTTCCTAACTCGAAAAATATTAAAGATAGAGAAAAAACTCCATTTGCTACCCTGTAGAGCAACACCACATTAGTCTAAAAACAATTTTTAATCACACCCTTCCCCTTGAAAGATTTTGAGAAAATGGGCGAGAAAGAGTCACTCAAGAGTATGCTTCCCCTTCCCTCTCCAGACCTGGCTAGCTTTCGCTTCACTGCCATTCAAATGTGTTAGAAACCTCAGCCAACCTGGCCAGCTAAACCAGACATTGAGCGACTCTTTTGGACACTCTGTATAATGATATCCATAAGAGTGGGTTAAGAATCCTGGTGCTTAATAAAATAGAAATTTTGACAATAAAATAAGCAATGTGATTCAACTGAAGATGGTATAAAACCGAGACGCTTTTTAAGGTAATCAAGACTTTTGTTCCCATTGGAACCCACTCTCTGCATTTATTGAAACATGAAACATGGACCTATTCAACGTTTATAGAACTTTCTTTTCCAATTTCGTTTGATGCTGTGATTATGGGAATGATGACTTTTTAGACGAGTTTCTTCTTTGAAACGGACATTAAATCTCATTAGGAGCTAGAATTTATACCCTCAGATTTAAAATTACTTTTTCGTCATAGCTAAAGCTCCGTCTTGGAATGTTTACATGATTTTGTTTTCGTATTATTATCACCCGTTATGATGGCTTTGTCGCCGAAACGCATTGGCTTGGAATAAATTACCGTTTGGGCTTTATTAACTAGCGGAAGAAAGGAGTTTCTTATTGGTTTTACAATGTCCGTCTGTCCATCCATCCCCTTCAAAATTTCTACATTTTTTGAGCGGATATATATTAAGAGAAGGACGAGACACAAGAACCCTGGAATACAATAAATAATAAATATTAATTAAAAATACAAATTAGATAAAAAAATAAGGTATAATAAACAAAAATAATTAATCTAAATCAAAATAAAAAGCTGACGTTTCGGATAGAGCCTATCCTTTATCAAAGCAAAAAAGGATAATTCTCTAAAAGCAAATAGAATATTAGAGAATTATCCTGAAGTTATGAATATTATCCTGAATTAGAGAATTATCCTGAAGTTATCAGGATAATAGAATATTAGTGAATTATCCTCTTTTGCTTTGATAAAGGATAGGCTCTATCCGAAACGTCAGCTTTTTATTTTAATTTAGATTAATTATTTTTGTTTATTATACCTTATTTTTTATCTAATTTGTATTTTTAATTAATATTTATTATTTACATTTTTTCAGGTAGTAAGTAGAAATTCGAAATGTAGCTTATTATGGGTATGTGCCCCTTCACTATTTAGTTTGGTTTTGATTGGCCCACTGAGGTCGGAATTACGCTAGTGGGAGTTAGAGGGGACCAAGTGATCTCTGTGTTATATTTGTGTGTGTCACGCAGAAAATTGAGCTAAGCAGTGGGAGTGAAATTTATAGAAACAAGAAAACGCTTGGACATAGCTTTATAAGTATTGTAAAAAATTTCATTTACAAAAACGCAAAGAAAATTAAATTAAAATAAATTCTCGAAAACGTTTTTATATGAAATTTATCCCAAATATTCGGATCAACCCTTCAAAATTTCATCTGTACTTCAAGATTATCGTTTTCCCCTATCAACATTATCTGCACAAGAACTTCATCTACATCCTCAGTAGACTGGTTTTATTTCTACCATCAACAACATCTTCAATAGACTACATCCTTTGAGTTTTCTTTCATCTCCCAAGTTTCTTCAACATTGGTGACTTTAATTTTATTTTTGTTTTTATTATTTCACGATTTTCCCCATTATAAGGAGACTAAACTCATTTTAAATTTAAAGAAAATTAAAGTTCCCCTCTAACACGAGGATAATGGGGGTGCGTAGACCCAAAAATATTGGAATAATTTGTATGAAAAATTAAAGTTATTAAGATGAATTAATTTACAGCGATTAAAGATAAACATTATAATAGACCTCTGGTCATACACAGATCAAAGTATACAAAATTTCGGTTACGGATATCTAAATTTCATTAAATAGAAATTGAAGATTGGTAACATTTACTAAAGGTAAAAAAAAACAAAGCATTTGCTTTTCTTTTTTTCTTTTTTTTCTTGTTTATACTTTTAGCATGATTCGCTTTACAATGTTACAGTTCCATATGGGAGCAAGCTCCCTTACTCCTATACCTTCTATCACGCTCGTATCTGCCATTCAATGTCGAATTCTGTTCCTAACATTGAACTGACGCATGGAAATTGACTTCTACGCATGAGAATACCGTAACGATGACGGCGATGCAATGCGTTTAAGGCTACACTGCGGTCGGCAACTGGAATCCAACAAAAAAATAATGTTAAGAAATCGAATGCACACTACTGGCTGCTTTCAAAGAATGTTAAAATTACAATTCAGCTGTACTCATGAATAAGCAAAACTAGAATGAGCAGCGTGGTGGGGAATTAAAGGTTCAATACCATAAACATTAGCAGCTAAGTGAGGAGGGAAGAGAGATTTGTGAACCTACCTTGCGAACCTATCTAAGAGAGATTTGTAGGGAAGTGAGATTTGTTTCCGACACCTTCCGCAGTGAAGGCTTGGATTGTTCAGGGTGCGATGAGAAGTAGTGACCCCTCGCTTCCTGCGTCGTGGCTTGGCTCTGACGGGTCGAGGAGTCGTTCTGAATGAGCTGGTAGTCCGTAAACTACTGTGAGTGTCTTTCCCGGTGAACCGGGACGGGGCGGCGAATGGCGTGCTTAATCCTCCACTGAGAACTGTTGCAATAATTCCTGTGTATGACGATAAACGATGCCCACGGCGTATCGACGCTGTCCGTCTACCGTTGAGCAGGGCTTTTCTTGAGAAAGTGTTGCGGTGAGCGAGAGGGCGCAGACCACGATGATAGCACGCAGAGACGGTCGTGGTTGAGTCGTCGAAACGTCCTTGTTGGCGGGTGAACCGAGGACAAAAGTTCACTGTAAGAGTCTAAAGGAATTTTCGTTATATTCCTAGAATTATTCGCTGGTTCTTGCGAACGCACAGTTTCGCTGCTCGCGAGGTCAGTAATGCCTTTTTCCAACTCGCTGGAAGGCTTGAAATTTACCACCAACAACGATCTCGCTGGACGTTTCATTCTCACGTCCGTGTTCCGCAAATTTTCGTCCACATCTCTCTCAATTAGTCTTCCTCCCATCCCGGTCATAACTCTTGCCACCACGCCCTCTATACCAAGATGCTCTGATTCCGCGACCTTATTGCAATTATAATTAACTAGCTGATCTACCCGGCGTTGCCCGGGATAATTATAGTTCTAGGTCAGCAGAACAACCTCAAGAAGGATGCTGATTTGCTTTAGTTAAACACCTGCAATTGTATTCGGGTATATAAAAAGACTGTTATGGTTTCTGGTGCCTGGATTTGCCAGCTGTGGTTCGAATGCGCTCTCCCGACAATTTTATTTATATCCCAGCTTTTACTTCAAAGCTGGACGGTACACTGTTTTTCGTTTGTCCGTCCGGGGCGTAAACAAACAAATTATCTGGGGTGCCGACTCTTGAGCAAGCTACATATAATTAAAAAAAAAACATGGTGTTTTCAAGCCTGTGTAAAAAACATGGTGTTTTCAAGTTAATGCCTGCCACACAAAGCAATTGCCCCTGGGCCTTGTTGATACTCATACCGAATGAAAGCCGTATGGGAAACTGCAATCGCTTGTAATGGAAGGGCATACTTGTATCACTGGGTATTAATGGAATGCGAGGAATAAATAAGTCTTCACCTGCGGCATTCCCCGTGATGATCGTGGCCTCTATTACGTTCGGCAATAGAATCTTCACGGTTAGTCTTGTTCCATTGCACAGCCTTGGTGGGTCGAGGTTACGTAATAGCATGATAGGGGATCCTTTTTTTTTAAAGTGAGCTTATGTGGCGGCATTCCTGGGGGTTCAAGGGAATTTAAAAATTCTGTAGGGTAATGCACAGCTTGCTCCATATCCATTACTGAATCAATAGATGAAAAGGTGGCAGAGTTGCCGGGAGCATTTCCTGAATAAGAACGTTAACATACTTAACGCTGTCGTTTTTTGGAGCTAAAATGGCCCTTACGCACAACCATCGATGCGATTTGTAATTTTCTTGTATGGCAGAAATTTGAGGGAAACGAAATTAGACCGGTAGAGGGGTCGACAGGAACTTGTCTATTGGCAATTAACAACAATTGCTGTGAAAACTGCTCTGCACTTGTTTCTCCTCGTAAATGAACCCTCATATTCGTCTTGAGATCCATTTTGCGCACATGCCTCCATAAGGTCGAGGACTTAAGACAGGCGTGAAGTTCATCGGCTGGCGTAGAGCATGGAATCACAGACAGGGTTTGTCTAAAATCTCCTGCCAGGAGGACAACAGTACCGCCCATCAGCCGCCCATTTCCCCGTATGTCTTGCAAAGTGCGATCAAGCGCTTCTAGTGCCTTTTTGTTGGTTATGGTGCATTCGTCCCAAACGATTAGTTTGCAATGCTTGAGCACTTGTGCCTGACTGGAGCCTTTGCTTATGTTGCAAATGGGCCGTTCTGAAAACTGCAGATTCAATGGTAGATTCAGAGCTGAATGCGCTGTTCGACCACCAACTAACAGTATAGATGCTATCCCAGAAAATTCTATAGCCAAAGCAATTTCATTTCTTTGGCGAATCTCAGCCAGCAAAATATTTAAAGAAATGTTTTTCCAGTTCCCCCGGGTGCGTTAAGGAAACAAATGCCACCATTTCCACCCTGAATGAGACTGAAACCAGCGTCATAGGCTTGCCTCCGGTCTGAGATTAATAGGCGTCTGTTTTTTTCAAGAAAAAGCTGGAGAGCATTAATGTCATAGTTCCTTTCCTTCCAAAAATCAGTATCTAGGACCTCTTGACCATTTCGATTCGGCGCCTCTAGCCCAAGTTGCAAGAGAGTTTTGCCATTAATAGAGATACATTTGTCCTCAAGAAGTATAAGCGCTTGTTTCATTATTCCCGCTGTATAACCTAAGTTAATGATTGGGTTCGCTCTTTGCGCCTCTTGAGAATGTCTTCCTTGGATTTGATGGAGCGCACGTCGCGATTATAATGGCAAAAAGACTCCTGAGTTGCTTTGGGAAACACGTTGCAGATGCCTCTGCCAATGTCGTGTCCCAGTGTTGATCGTTTTCAAGCAATCCGTGTTTCTGATATGATTCTCTCTAGCTTTCACACACGTGTCCCTCGAAGGTTTTAAGATCATTAAATGATATCGGTCCTCGCACAACATGAAGCAACATTCTCAGGTAGTAGCACTCAGCATTGCTGGGATGAACAGTGTAGACACGGCCAATGGCGTCAGTTGCGCATATGTCGGTTTGACCTGGAATTTGCGCTTCCTTCTTCCTCCCGCAGAAAATTTTGCGTTGCGCGTTCCAGGTGTAGTATTTTGGTACATCGACATAGAATAATGTCTTTGCAAATGGATCTTGCTGGCACAACTGGAAAAACGCTGTTAATGTTGGGTTTGGAGGAATTTCCATTCTCTATTGAGCATTCTTTTCCGTAAAATATACTCTGTCCGTTCTCTAAGTGAACGCTTAAGTAGACAACCGTTGGGTATCGTTCGTGGATTTGAAAATTTAAGAGGCACCAAATAGCCTCATTACTGCTAATATATCTCCCCAATTGGTACTGAGTCACTTAATCCACCGCATTTTCTTTGGTTACTCCTTCCGAAAGCGAAGCGCGACGTAATCCTGATCTAGAGTTTTGTGCATTACCTCGATACTCAGAAACCTTCACTCAAAAAGAATCCCGCCTATGTTCGCAGCATGTTCGCACAGTGACCAACGGGTAGCGCGACTCAGCGCTGATCGTGAGCGCCATTCATTATCTCGCGCTTCATAAACGTTTACGCAGCGTAAGGAGCGTTTAAGTAATCATCGTGTTCGTCATAATATCGCTAGGCTTTAGTAAGTGATGACGAACATTAGCGGATTTTAGAATTAGTTAGGAAGAATTATGCATTCACGCGTCAATATCGTGAGAATTTTACGGTCAGTGAAAGGGAGAGAGTGTCACGTAGCAGCAAGCCGTGAGCAATAGCGAAGCAGAGAGAGAACAAGGAATACAAAATCTGCTTGTGGCGCCATCCAGTGGGGCGATTAAGAAACATAGAGCAGGAAGGAAGAGAAATAGAGCGCGAGACAGGAAGTCGCGTCAAAAGCAAGGAAAGACGAGAAAATCGGATGTTGTTTCGAGACTGGTGACCTTTAAGAGTTCGAGTGGGACGAACGTCAGTGAACAAGCCACCACGACCAAAAAGAGCCCGCTGAGCTTGAATGGAAAAAGGAGAAAGCGTGCTGAGGCGGAGCCTACGAGAAACATAGGAGGAGGCCTTTATGCATATGAAGCGAGAAGGGAACGCTTCTGAGTCTCGAGAACGACTGGTAGATTAGGCGAAAAGACGGGCGGCGAGGGTTCACAGGGCAACAGCAAACCTGGTGGAAGCCTAGAGGATTCTATAGCGTCGATAGTCGTGTCAAAAGCGAGTCAGCCTCCGTTCTCCGAGCAGCGAGCGCATTCCGAGCGCCTCGAAATTCCTTTTCAATTCTCAGCGGATAACAGCGTGCCGTCAGGGAGTCAGTCCAGGCAGGAAAGTAGTTCAAGCGATAATTGTGAGTATTGCCTTTCCTTTGTCCAGTGCGGTCAGCGCGTTGTTATTCAGACCTCAGTGCAATAGCGCTTAGCATTGCTTTATTGGACGCTCACACGTTTGGCTTCTTGAATGTAATTAGCCTGCTGAGCAGGCAGCTCAGATTAGAAGCTAACCGAGCGAATGGCGTGATTCTGGCCAGAGAGAAATCTTTTTATCTCCATGTTATGGATGGGGGCTCACCGCCTATTTATCTGGAGATTTGAGTACTGCCTACTTACACGGCCATCTTTAATGAATATTAAGGTATTATACATATTTATGCGAGCTTATGAATAGGGCTCGAAGTATTATCCTAGTCGCTTAATTTGCGTTAATTCAGCCAGGCTCCCTAAATAAGAGAGGGAGCGCAAATTGCAAGTAACTGGTTAATGCAGCCTACTCTCTTTTCTTTATCTTTATAGGTTTCACACCTTTAATTAATATTAAACGCCTATGCGTCGCCGTTTTCTTAGTGTTTGGATATTGGCTTATCGACGGTGACCAAAGGCCCATATCAGATGTGTGATTCATTTTAGGGATAGACCAGAAGTTTTTCTGTTGTATTGAGACAACCCGTTGGTTGTTTCGGACAGTTTTTGGAAGTTTTCTGGCCCCCTGTGAATACTCCTATCCCAGGGGCCCAAGGAACCATTGTTCCTATTTATTACGTAGGTAGTAACTTTGAAGGAATTCTGTCCTTTCCGAACAGCTAGCTTTAGTGTATTTTTTTTTATTTTATTTTAATTCATTGTAATCCAATACGTCCATCCAGAGCCTGTATGGCCTGAGGCCGACGAGTTGGGTCTCTGGATGGACCTGGATTAACGACTGCTAAATGATGGTCACAGCAGCCGGGGGGGGGGGGGGGTAAAGATCCTGAGTCACTGATGAGCCGCCCATACAGTGATTAGCCGTGCCTGATGTAGCTGAACTTCACTGAACTTGTGTTTCAGTGAAAGCCCACCAGGCCACGGCCTCTCCCAAAATTTATTTTCTTTAATTAAACCGACATATTTTTACCTACCATTTTCACTGTGTCCTGTCCATTGCTTGCCTCCACTGCAATTTACAATTTATACGTGACAGAGAGTAGATGGAAAACAGCAGGCAGAGACAGAAGAACAGCGCCAAGCTCGCCTAGCCGCTAATCGATTTCGACGCTCGCTAAATAATATATTAATGTCATCAGAAGATTCATAAGAATCTCAAGAAATAGATGCAGGACAAGCCTAACTTCCTTGGGTTGATAAAGAAAGAAGTGCATTTACATATAATCCTATGATTGATTATGCCACATTTGCTTTACTTGGTGGAATGGTCGTAAATTGTACATTTTGTGAGGCTCTGAAATTGCAAAAAGATACGGCTGGAATGTGTTGCTCGAGTGGAAAAGTGCATATTGAAATTTTTCAGAACCCCCATGAGATCTTAAAATTTCCGCTAAATGGTGACCATCCACAAGCAAAGCACTTTTTGGATAACGTCCGTGCGTATAAAAATGTGTTTCAAATGACATTTTTGGCGCGAAACATATAACGGAAGGACCATTCATGCCTACCTTTAAGGTTCAGGGCCATATTTACCACCTTCCTGTGCTTTGCTGCCTGAAAATGAGCTCAAGTTTCTTCAGATATATTTTGTTTCTAATTATGAAGCACAGACAAATATTAAAAACCAAAAATTTCCATAATTTAACACAGATGTCATTGCCCTGCTTCAAAACATGCTGCATCAAATGAGTCCATATATTTTAAAGCTGCCTTAGAGTCTATTCCTCAAGGGCAAAATAATGATTATAATTTAGTCTTTAGTGCAGATAAACGAACCGGTACTGGACAACGCGGCAGGTACAATGTACCTATCACAAATGAAGTTGTAGCAGTTTTGGTTGATCAGGAATTTCAGCGACGTAATATATTATTGTGTACTCGAGACTATCGCCTTCAACACATTTATGAGACTCATCGGTCTTACCACGCCTTACAATACCCCTTAATTTGTTGTCATGGAGAAGATGGGTACCATTCTGGATTGTATCAAGTCAACTCTACAACAAGAGTACCGAACATACACAAAAAAAATATCACAGCAATATTATGCTCCCCTGCTGAAAATAAGTCGAAGTCGTTTTCCCTACTTGCAAAGATTTCTTGGACTGTTTAGCTTGTTTATCGTCGGTATATAAGACCGAGCGCTTAGTGTACATACGCACCAGCCAGAGACGGTTACGCGTTGAACATTATGTGCAACTTGCGGAACGCTATGCAACAGGATGACAGCACGGAAAACTTAGACAGATTAGTGATCTTCCCGTCCAGTATTAACGGCGCCCCACGCTATACGCAGGACGCTTTCGGTCATGTACAAAAATGCGGAAGGCCTTATCTTTTTATTACATTCAAAATAAATCCAAAGTGGAACGAAATCACTCAAGAACTTTTGCAGGACAAGTGTCGTATGATCGACATGATATAATAGCCTGTGTGTTCCAATTGAAATTTAAGTTGCGTTTTTGGTTCAGCTTTGTGCTTCATGTACAGCGTTGAGTGGCAAAAGCGTGGTCAGCCTCATGCACATATCCTCCTGTGGCTAGAAGAAACAAGTTAATATATTTAAAAAAAATTAAACCGACTTAACAATGAAATTAATATGGGACCATCTTGGTGCGAAACCGAATCCAATGAAAAAAGAATTTTTAAAATCGGTTTATAAATGTCGGAACTATCGATGAACATACATAAAAAAAAGTTCTGATCGTTTTGGTGTTGCATTACCTCAGCACAACTCCAAACAATGTGATATACAAGTTGAATGAATTTAAAAAAAAATATTAAATCAACTTAACAATGAAATTAATATGGGACCATCTTGCTGCTAAACCCAATCCAATGAAAAAAGAATTTTTAAAAATGATGCCAATAAGCTGATAAGTGCTGAATTCCCGGACCGTAACACAGATCCAATACTGTTTGACATTGTACAGAAACACATGGTTCACAGTCCTTGCGGGGCATCAGACAGAAACTCTCTTTGCATGCAGAACGGCCGGTGTTCTAAAAGATATCCAAGAGCACTCGTAGAGCAAACGATAACGGAAGAAGATGGATAACCGTCCTACCGTCTTCAAGGTTCACTTGAGCAAGATGGGTTTAGAGCACCAATAAGATCACATGGCCAAGAAATTGAATTCAACAATAGATGGGTCATACCCTATTCGTCGATTTTATCTGAAACATTTCAAGTTCACATCGAAATTTCAAGTTCACATCGAAATTGTCCACAGCATTGAACCTTTTAAATCCACTGGCGAAAAAAAAATCCCAACACCACGAAGGACTTGTGTAAGATGAATGAAATTTGGACAGTTTATTCAGCTATGGTATTTATTCAATTGATTCAAGTTTCAAGATTACAACTTATAGTGGGCGCCACCAGCGCCACCCTGTACATGTAAATATGACATTCCAATGACAGATATAAAGGAGATCAGACGCGCGTCTGTGTCACTTCAGACACTTGTGGACGTGTGTGATGGAATACGTAAAACATGCCTCGAAGGCGACTGCGACGTGAATATGGGCAACTAACCCAATTCGAACGAGGACGTGTAGTGGGCCTTCGAGAGGGTGGAATTTCGCTCCGTGCTATTGCAGAACGCATGGGTCGAGACGTTGCCACTGTGTACAACTGTTGGCAGCAATGGTCCAGAGAAGGCAGGGAGACCAGGATCTGGACGACCCCCGGCCACTGGAGACAGGGTTGACCGGCGCATCTGTAGGATGGCTGTGGCAAATCGGACAGCATCTGCAGCGGACATTCGGGCTGCTGCGGCACCCAACGTCACTCCACGCACAATTCGGAACCGTCTCCTGGCCAGGAACCTCCACTCCAGACGCCCTGTGGCATGTTTGCCTCTTACCCCTCAACACCGTACGGCACGTCTTCAGTGGTGTCAAGCCAGAGCCACTTGGAGGGCAGAATGGAGGTCTGTGGTCTTCATGGATGAAAGTCGTTTCTGTCTGGGTCAGAGTGATGATCGCACAAGGGTCAGGAGGAGGAGTGGGGAAGTCCTGTTACCGAGCTGTATCCGTCGTCGGTATACTGGCCCCACCCCTGGCATTATGGTATGGGGAGGGATTTCCTACGACAGCAGGACCCCCTGGTGGTTATCTCAGTCACCATGACAGCAAATGTTTACATTCGGATGGTTGTTGAACCCATTGTGCTGCCATTCATGGTTGGTATGCCAGGGGGGCTGTTCCAACAGGATAACGCTTGACCCCACACTGCCGCTGTAACCCAACGTGTGCCCTTCAGGGTGTCCACATCCTACCATGGCCAGCACGATCACCACATCTGTCGCCCATCGAGAACGTCTGGGACATGGTCGGACGCCGTGTCAGGGCTCTTCCACAACCAGCAACAACTGTCGCTGATCTGACCATCCAGGTACAGTCAACCAAGGGAAATAATCCACACCATTTTAATACTTAATATTACATTTCATGCTAATGTGTTGTTTAAATAGTTTTTTTTAATTATAATTATTTAAATTTAATAATCTTTATAATGTTAACTCTGAATGTAATATTAAATTATTAAAAATAAATTAATATTGAATCGATAAAACTTAGAGTAAAATTCAAGTGTGGATTATTTCCCTTTGATGACTGTACAACAGGCATGGAATGCCATACCACAAAATGACATTCGGCATCTCTACGACCGTATGCATGCACTTGTGCAGGCCTGCATTGACCAGCGCGGCGACTACAGCGGGTACTAAAGTCCGTGCTTTTCACCATGTACAGGGTGGCGCTGGTGGCGCCCCCTATAAGTTGTAACCTTGAAACTTGAATCAATTGAATAAATACCATAGCTGAATACACTGTCCAAATTTCATTCATCTAGAACAAGTCCTTCGTGGTGTTGGGATTTTTTTTCCGCCAGTGTATATTTGCATGTGCCTGAACAAGCGCAATGACCAAGCCACATTTGCGTTGAAAAATGAGCACGAGGAAGCCACAAGCTTTCAGTCGGGGGGGATACATAAGCTCTTCAGAAGCAGTATGGCGCATTTTGAATTTCCCTATTCATAAAAGACACTCAGCTGCGATTCATCTCGATGATCACCTTGAAGGAGGAAAACGAATACATTTTAACCCTAAAAGTGTTAAAGATCGGTTAGAAAACCCCAGACAGACAACTTTGCTGGTATACTTTCGGCTTTGTGAAATCGATGAAATAATATCATAGTATACTTATAAGCAGCGAGGTGTCTTCAATCTTAGAAGGCATGCAGAGCTGTAGTTGGCGAGCCCAGCATATTTAAAACACACGTTATTCGAAGAGTGTACACCAGAGACTTTCAATAGAGAGACATGCCATTTCATTATTTTCCCATAGAAAAAATGTAATATACTGTTAATAGGCGCCCTCTGAACATTTGCAATGAAACACTTAGGCCATCCATGAATGACGCAAGTAGCGACATCGAGGCAAGGCGTTATTGACGTCACAGTAAAACCTGGGGGTGTCCAGTTAAATTTCCGATTTCAATTGTTAGACATTGTTAGACATTGTTTCCGAGTAATACTTTCGTTGTACAAAGTTTTTTTTTCGGTTTAATATTTTTTTTTTTACTTATGTTTTTAATTTTAAAATTATTTCCTGAACATCTTATATCTAAACAGAAACGTCAAAAAAAATTTTAAATTTCTAGAAATTTTATTTTGTGTTGAAAATAATTTTCACAAAAGCACAAACTCATCTATTCCTGTTAAAACTTACATTGCTAAATAGATTTTATAAATATTGCTTTATGTGCATTTAATATGCAAAAATATCCACATAATTCCTAATGTCTACTTTATAATTCCCATTATCAGAATCTAAAGATGATAAAATTGAACTATGCGAAAAATGAAATATACAAATGCTAATGAATCTCACATGTACAAATTTATAAAAGACAAACAATCGATCAGGAAGAAGTACGAACAGTGAAAATGTAATACTACAGAAATCTCGAATATCAACTATAGATAATTATAACACTGTTATATGAACTTTGCCTGCATTTCAGTTAATTGTTTTCCTGTTCTTTGCAAACTTACTCTGTATTTATTTAGTTTCATTCGTAGTCGCTTTTTTCGGGGTGGCAGCTAGTGAATTAATGTTTCCTTCGAATGATTATTAAATAGCACAGCACCGATAAATTTTATGCTTTTTGGTTTGATGATTCGAGTTGATGTATTTTTTTGGAATTAAACTGTAATAGGTTATGCACTGCTCAAACGTGACACACACACACACACACACACACACACACACAAAGAAACGTACACAATTTTCCCAATCGTCTGAACGCTTGTTAGGGAGCTTAAGGAAAACACGTGTATCTCCTTTGCCTCATAGAGAGACTGCCCTATCTATATCGTCTATTATATCCATTGCCTGTTCATTGTTAATAATTCTTTGAAAAGAACTTTCTATCATTGCATCATCATTTTATGTTCATTCTTATTGGTGAATTGCGCGTTGATACCATTGTTGATGCGAACACGACGGGCCTATTGTTGTACAAACTTTGCCTTGCATTGTTGGTCATGAGATAAGTTGCTGGTCCGAGCGTAGTGTGAATTGCGTGTTGACACCATTGTGGATACCTATTGTTGTACCAACTATTTCCTTGCATTTGCCATTAATATGTCCTGACATAACCATGAATATCGATTTTTTTATCAATAATTATTATTTTTTCGAAATCTGAGGTAAACAGAGACCTTCCTATCGTTTGAAGGTCAAGTATGCCAAATTTTCATCAAGATCGAAATAAAACTGTATATTTGTATAAGAAACAAACCCACAAACAAACTTACAAACAAACAAACCCACAAACCCACAACATCCTTCTCTATATATATAGAAGATTCTTGGAATCCAACGTTCAATCATCGCATTATCAACAGTTCAGTTTCCTAAATATACACATTCCCACAGAATATAGTCAAAATGTATTTTTATGAAATGTTTGGATCTGATGTGCTACCAAATAAGCTAGGTGGTAACACCGGGCGTGGCTCGGACTGTTTATGCTTAAATTTTGCAATATCTTAAAAATAAACGCATGAAAACGCTTAGAGTTAATACATCAATGCATACATCAATGCGGTAGTCGAATTCGTCCCAAACCCGCATTAACATGTCTCCATCAATCCCACGTATCGCTAACGTAATGCGTTCTTTCAGCTCGTCTAGGTCACGGGGAAGGGGTAGGGTGAAGACCTTGTTCTTTACACATCCCCTTAAAAAGAAATCACCAGGTGTGAGGTCGGGGCTCCGCGGTGGCCACTTTGCAAGTTCCAGGTTATTGTTTGCTCGACCAATCCACCGCTGTGATTTCTTTTTATGGGGGTGTGTAAAGGACAAGGTCTTTTAATTGACTCTACCCCTTCCCCGTGACCTAGACGAGCTGAAAGAACGCATAACGGTAGCGATACGTGGGATTGATGGAGACATGTTAATGCGGGTTTGGGACGAATTCGACTACAGGGGAGCATATTGAACATCTTTAACTGTGTCACAATAAACTTCAAGAATTTTTCTTTAAGAATTCGTATGTGGTGTGTCTATATTCTGAATAGCTTTGATGTAATAAATTTTTAAAAGTGTGAAGTTTTTTTGTAATCACCCTGTATAATAATGAAAATTCGGAGAAAAAAATTTAAAATGCTCACAATGGATGGACTTCTCCATTTAAGCTGCTGCTAGCCTAAATAATTTTAGTCACGTAATCTTACTTTAGATGTTCCCCTTGATGTTGTTGCAATTCCCACTCGCGATGTCTTGAAGCAAAACATGGCCATTCATCTCTTTGTGTAGTCTAGTGGTTACCTTATTGCAATTAGAATTAATGTTCTCATTTACTGATGAAATATTATCCACCTCAACAATAGATGGCACCTGTCTATATGATATCAAGCAGACGATCCTCTCGCGCTGCGTGACAGTAGGTAAAGGAGTGAAATTCGATATGCAGATTCCTCTACTCAAATCTATATTATAAAGTTTGGGCCAAATTGTCCCAATGGGGTTGGAGTTGTGGGGCTGGTACTCACTTGGTATTTCGAACTAAGGCAATATATGGCATGATATATCATTCGATTGAAAATGATGAGAAAGGAAAAAAGATAAGATTCTTTTATATTTTCTAACTAGTACATTCGAGAAAATTAATTTTTTGATAAAAAAAACAAATTGGTAGGGTTTTGAAGTGCAGATGAAAGGCTAAAATAGATGAACTCGGGGCTTCCGCTACATTCCTATACCTTCCTCGGGAGGATTATATACTTGTTATTCTTTATCATTTTATAACTGTATGCGATAATTATGTTCTATTTTTCTTGTTTCTAGGACATATCTAAAGACAGTGCTCCTGAGCAGTCTTTTCGTAGAGTAATGACAGCGCATCAAATGGTTGGTTCGATTCTTCCGTCGTTGTGGGTGATCCCTGCTTTAGAAACGGTGTGGGAGGAACTTCGGCGCTGTATAATAGCTGTTGGGGTAACTTCCGTGGCCATTATCCAACATATATGGTCATTGTATTCAAAAGGGGTTACCGCAGTGCTAGATGTTATCCTGCAGAGAGAATCATCACACTGGATCTGGTTCGATTTCGTCGATTTTTTGGAAGTAATGTTCATTTTACTGAAGAAGGTGGTTGATCAGGATGACGAGAAAGAAGAGCCACAACCTAATCGCTTTGTTCGAATGTTATAAATACATATGAAACTTATTTTCTTAATTTTATGCTGACATATTGTTTCATATTATTTTATAAATTCTTTGCCAAAATAAAGAGAATTATATTTAGGTTTTTTTCGGGGTTTTTTTTCGAAAAAATCGTAAATGATGAGATATTATACAGAATTTTTAGAATCAGTTTGTATAATAATTGTGAGAATATTCATCTGCTGTACATTTTGTAATAATAAAAAGAATAAAAATAATTAAAATGGAACTAAATGGGGAACAACGAGGAGACCTTTCGACCTGGCCTCAGGACATCTGGCGTTGGATAAGAGCCCTCCTCTTTTCTCTGGAAACTTGTTAGTGTTGGTTGTTATACGAGAGTTATGGCTTTAGCATGGGACGTTATATTGGGGGTAGGGGGGTTAAGTGGGCATATACTAGTCATTATTACATAGAGCCCTACATTCCCATCTATGAATCCTAACTACCATATTGACTTTCTACCAGATACACTCTATTTCTAAGTTCCAATCTGGTCTCCGCAGATGGTGAAGATAGCTCAGTTTAACATCATTACTAATTCATCATCCCTCATTTGTAATAATTAGTTTCGCAATCTGTACAACATGATAGTGACTCAACAATACTTTCCTATTCATTGAGATCAGGTCGTTCTTCAGCAAACTCTACAGCACCTATCCAAGGTTAAAAAATAGAATAAGATATTATGAAAAGAACCTATCAAATGTTTAAATTTTTTTTGAACGCACCAGGTCATATTTGGAATTTAATTAGTTTCTACTTTCACATAGAAAAATACTTACTTATACGACAATCAATTACAGAAGCAATGACACAGCCATCAAAATTATCATCAAAAAGGCAGAAATATGAATTGTAAAAGCTAACATCAAACAACAATATTTAACACAGGATAATTTAAAAAGTTAATTAAACAAAACACGTGCCATCCTGAACAAAAATTAGATATCATTCCTTATATTTAGGCTACATCACGAACAAATGTGATGAATAAAAACAAACTTAGGGAAAACAAAAAACAAAGTCGGCAAACAGTTAAACCAAAACGACCTGAATAATGTTATTAATTTCACAAACACTAACATCCCCTACAATTTCGTACAACTTCTACCATTAGGTCTGAATTTCAAATTGTCTTCCCCATTGAATATAATTGGCTATATAGCTGATATTGAAGCTACTTTAACAAAAATCCCCGATATTAAAAAAAGGAGCGATATGGGAAAAACAACATTCTGTATAACATAAGGTTACATCATCAGACAACACGACAGGCAACTTCTTAAAAGAATTAAAACTATTCAATCAGGAAAAACGCTCTCACGCCACCCCTATGCAGGGTGTTCTTGAATAATGTATACAAACTTGGTGGGGGGGGGGGGGGGGGGGCAGGTCCCTTATACCAAAACAAGAAAAAACGTTCATATAAACATGAGTCCTAATTTGAACAATAACTGAGGTATGGACAGATATAAAAATGGCGCCACCAAGATCAACAAGTTAACAACTCAGGTTCTATAACATCTAGGAAGGTGATAATTGGGGGAATAATAAAGTACAAAAAACTATTTATACCATTAAAATATGGCCGAATTCCAACGAGTAGTTTCCGAGTTACGCATTCAACATCGTAATATGTGCTGGTTAATATTCAACTAGTGAGCATTGTTACGATGTCGAATGCGTTACTCGAAAACTGCTTGTTGGAATTCTGCCAAAATTCAACGGTATACACTGTATAATGACCCTATTATTCCGCTAAATATCGCCATCCTAGAAGTTATAGAATCTGAGTTGTTAATCTGCTGTTCTTGGTGGCGCCATTTTATTTTAGTTTATATCTCAGTTATTGTTCAAATTAGAACCCATGTTTATATGAACTTTTTTTCTTGTATTGGTATAAGGAACCTGCCCCCCAAGTTTGTACACGTTATTCGAGAACACCTTGTAGATAAGGAAAAAAAATCACATATAGACGGCATCATTGAACTTATTAATAACACAATTTTCAATTAGTACTAAAAAATAAATCGGCCTCGGTGGCTCAGGGGTTGCGAGATCGCCTCTGATGCCCGAGGACGCGGGTTCGACCCCGGCCGAGGACGACGCGGATTTTTTTCAGGGGGGAAATCCTGAGATCACGCACTTCCTTCGGAAGGGAAGTAAAGCCGTTGGTCCGGTGTAGTCGTTTGCCGGCTGCACGTTAAAGAACCGTTGCGAGGAAAAATTTGCGTCCCCTATAACGCCGTCCTGAAATGACCATAGCAGTTGAAAAGGACGTTAATACCAAACAAACCAAACCAAACCAAACCAATTAAAAGATAAGTCGAACTATTTCCTGAACAAAACCATTAATTTGCTTTTAAAATGGAATACAATAGAGGAAAAAAACCATTAAAAACAACGTTTTCAAATTTTAAAATAAAAATGCACTCAAAAGAAGAAAATAGTTTGGTTTTTTTTGCTTAATACAAGGCTTTGTTCGTAAAGTAAGTTCCGTTTCTTTCTATGCCACCGGAGCACTAAGGTCACAGTTCCGAGCATGCACACTCTGGTTCATTATCTTTGCACTGATACCATTACAACCGGATTGTGTTGTATTTACATTTTTTAGTGATCGTTGAGTATGTTTAAGACAATTTCTGAGCCCGCTGACTGTAAAGTGCGTTCTGTAATACGGTTTTTGAACGCAAAGAATGTTAAGCCAGCTGAAATTCATCAACAACTTGTACAGATTTATGGGGAAAATGTAATGACTGATGGAATGGTGAGAAACTGGGTTAGGCAGTTCATTGATGGACGAACCAATATTCATGACGAAGCAGGGAGTGGGTGGCCTTCTGTTGTCAATGGTGATTTTGTTGAAAAAGTAAATGAGAAAATTCGTGAAAAGAAACGTTTCACAATAAGAATGCTTTGTTATGAGTTTCCACAAATTTCAAAAACTGTTTTGCATGAGATTGTCACTAATTGCTTAGATTATCACTGACGGCATCTTTCTATGAAGAGGGCATAGAAAAGTTGGTTTTCAGCTACAACAAATGTATAAACAACGGTGGCAACTATGTAGATAAATATTTCAGAAATGCTCTTTCATGAAAAAATAAATTTTATTTTGAAAAAATGTTTTAAGTGTTCATAGCACAAACCAGTCACAAAAATTATCTAAAACGGTTCATTGGCACATGCACAAATGGTACCTCAATTTTCCCGCTTAGCAATTTTCAATGGGAAGATATAATAAGCAATACAAGGTCTTTATAATTAAAGTTCCATTTTGACATGGCCATAATAAAAACTACTGGACCAAAAGTTATAATACTTGGTAATATTTTACAAGAGGGCATGGGAAGTTCATACCCACCAAAAAAAAAAAATAGTTCAAATGGTCACCACCAGCATGAAAGGTACTTGGTTATGTCATTCCTTAATGGTTTATTAAGTACAGAAAGGTGCTTTATGCTATCAGTGTGGGGAAACGTGTCTGTCTGTCTGTTTGTCAATCTGTCCGTCCGTCGGTCCGTAACTCTAACTCCTCCGAGGCTATGAAAGATTTTCAAGATCTGTTTTCGTCAGTCGATGTACATGGTTTATGGCACGAAACAATCACAAATATTATGTAACTCGGTTCATTGGCACGTGCACAAATGGTACCTCTATTTTCCCAACTAAAAATTTTCAATGGGAAGATTATTAAAATATATATCAAACAACTCGTAATGACGAGATAGAAGCGATTATTCATTACTATTTTCGTTAGTTGATAAAAATGGTGAATCAGTCAAAAATAGTATCTAAATCGGTTCATTAGCACGTGCTCAAATGGAATCTTCACGACTCCACCTAGCAATTTTCAATGGAGATATATATTAAGTAATATATCAAACAAATCGTAATGACGAGAGTGAAGCGGATACAAATTACTATTCGTCAATTGATAAATGTCAAATCCCCGTCGGAAGAGAAATGTTGAAAAACATCATTTCGAGGATTTGACAAGGAGAAAAGAAGAGTCGAAGAAAAACACCCCCGCCGGTAGTAGACGGACCCCGTCAGGTAGAACTAACCTGAAGCCGCGGGATTGGAGGAGGATCGAGAAATCTGAGCATCGGGATTGGAGGGCGATATGCGCAATCTCGGCTCAGAATCCTCCAACCCTGGATAAAAGGCGAAGGAAAAGGAAGGATCATCAGACGGTGAATAATTCTCTTCCAAGCAGGAGCCATTGGGACCGACCGGACCTCATGAGATGCACGGGCATAATCCAGCGGAAAAGTTACGAGTCGCCAAGGCACGGAGGACCGAAAACAAGTAACCTCATTAGTGATAGGAACCTTACTTTTAATCGTTACTTTGTTAAAAGGAGTCAACACGCCGAGCCACAACTGTCCGGCGGAAGAAGGCTGCCGCTGCCGCCGTCTCAGCGCCAATCCCGGCATCATGATAGAACGAGGCCCGTCAAGACCGGCAACCGCGACGATAGAAGGAGGAGCTCGCACGGCAGACGAGTCGTTAGTTGGAGTCCGAGTGGAACTTACGAATGCGAGCGTATTCCGTCGTCAAGCCGCCACCATCGTAAGCACGATAGAAACATTAATAAATGTACTGTGTTTAACGAGCCCGTTGCAGGTGGACTTAATTTAATCGAACAGCAGGACTTGGTTTTGAGAGAGCGTCAGCCCGATTCAATACTCGACATCGCCCCGAGTATCCCCGCTGCTACGCACGGCGCCAAGTTGATGTTCAACGACACAGCCGCCGCCCCAGCCCAAACGAGGTACGAGGCCGATTCGCACCCGACATTGGAGAATCCCGCAACTGCAGAGGATTCATCTATCTGCTCGACATTGCAACCACAAGGACAGGAGTCCTTGCGTGCAATCCACATATTAGCAATCCCGAGGAGTGTTGGAGACTGCAAGACAACGCTCGTGCCAACGATTCCAGCCGGAGATCTCGCGGGGCGCCCTGCAGATTGTCCGCGCTCGGACAGCAACACCGCGTTGTCCGGTACTGTGCAAAATTAAGCGATACGCTAAGATATTTGTTTTAATTCTAAGCAGGTTAAAACTAGTGGCCTCTACTAATCTTTGTTTTATTCCCGACAGCACAAGCTCTTCGGTCGACAAACCTATATAGGTCGCCGCTCACCGACGTTGCGGCACCCATCACGATCCTGCCATTTCGTTTTACGGAGAATCCCGACAATCTGGCACCAGCGCTTCGTGGGATTTCAGAAGACTTCCGACCGATGCGGTACAGGAACGTTGAAAGCCAAGATACGACGTCATTAGGAAATGTTCCTGATCCCTCGTACGAAGAGGCTCTAGATTAAATGATTCAGCTTTCAATTTGTTTCATGATTAATTGGCAAAACTCTGCTAAATATTGTAGATCAAAATTAAATTCGGAAAATTAAATTACACTTTATATTACCTCCTTGTTCCCACTCTGTTCATAAGATAAAATACATGACAATAAATATGGTTCCGGGAAATGAACCATTTTGAAGATGGTTGTAATCGAAACAATAGCACATGCTCTAATGGTACCTTTATGACACCCTCAAACATTTCAATGATAAGATATGGCATGTAATATATCAAACAAATTAGGATGATGTTTCATGAATGAATATAACGTAATATCATTGATAATCGAAATTGTTTCAGAAGCACCTGGTTTAGTGGAACCATTATGGTTCATTGGAACTTTCAATGCTAAAATATATGGTCATCACACGTATATCTAAATAATTTGCTTAAAACCCCATCATGGAATAAATCTTCTTTTGCTGATCCTCATGGCCTTAATTCGTCATCTTTAACCGTTTAAATGTTCTTCTTTTATTACCCAACTCTTTACCTTAATCTTCACTATAATATTCGTTTTCTCCATCTTCTAAGCAGCTTTCTTTTTTTTTTTATTTTGTTCCTCCACCCTCTCCTTATCCTCTTGTTCTTCGTTCGTGCATTATAAATAAAGCAGATTTCTCTGTTCTTATCTACCCTTTAACCTATATACGTGTTTATGATTATCCACTTATCTGTGCTTCATACCCAAAATATTTTAAGATCGCTAAAATTATTCCTCTTTATAAAATTGAGGATCCAAATGATTTCCGTAATTATTGACTTAAATCAATGTTACCTTTCTTTATGGAAATCTTCGAAAAGGTATTTTTTCTTGGTCTATTACAGTTTATTTATTCTAAAAATTTAATTACATCATCTCAGCATGGCTTCTCTCCCAAACATGATACCAAGCATGTTTTGAGTTCACTGAAATGTCGAAGAACGAAAAGGTTGTTTCTTTATCTTTATATTAAGCTAAATTTTTTGACTTCATTCCTCTTTATTTTCTTCTTTTAATGTACTTGCCCCCTCGCCTTCTATTCATGTATACTGATTTTCTTTCTAATAGTTATTATTAGTTATCGTTATCTGGTAATAATTCTTCAATTTTACTACGTAATCTTGTCGTCCCTCAAGGATCTATTCTTTCTCCGTTATTGTTTAACTAGCAGAGGCACCCGGCCTTGCTCGGGATAATATATTTACCTATTTATTAACGACCTACCGCTGATGTTATCTCCCGTGCTGTCTATTCTCATGCTGATGATGTAGCAGTTTTATTTTCGGAGTCGGATATTTCTGAACTTACCATCGCGATTAACTCATGGAAGAAGGTTATCTCCTTCTTCCATGGGTTAACCATACCTTATCTGCCATTGTTATCCGGAATACAGCCAATCATTTATCAATCAATTTAAATAAAAACAAATATTTGCAATTTTATCAGTGTAATAAACTAACTGCCCCTATTATTTAGCTATTTTTAATAATTCTCATTTATTTACTAACCTCATTCATTTACTTCCCGGAGTAGATGAATTTAAGTCTTTAGGCCTGTATTTGTTCCAGGATTTGTCCTGGGATTTTTACTCACTGCCCTCCTTTCAAGTCCCCATAAATAAGGAGTGATGATAGCGACCGGAGGAAATATCATAAATAATTATGATGCACAAATTGCTACTTCGACTCTGGCTTTAAATAGCCTGTCCTGCTTGGAAAAACTCATCTCCGAAATCATGGAATCCCTATCGTCTAACAAAGAAAAACGTGTAAAAATGACGACATATATCCAGCAAATTCGGGAATGTCTCCAACAGAACCAGTTCACCAAAGAACTGAAGGATGGAAACCAGGAACCAAAAGAGACGCCTTTGCTCAGTTCGTTCGAGAATGCGGATGGCACTGAAAAGATAAGTAGACTTGATATTCAGGAGATGAATAGTAAACTGGACTACTTAATGAAAAATGCCGATCAGACCGCGCGTCACGTGGTGGAGGTGTGGCAATTATAATAAAACCGATTTAAATTCGAATGTTGTAAAGAGTGTGTCGATTGATGGATTGGAAATATGCACCGTTCGAGTGAAGCTAGAAGAGGCTGTAATGATGATATGTGCGTTTTATCGTCCTACTTATGTTAGCATTGATAAACTGTTAACTACTATTGCGAGTGTATTGACTGTTGAATGTTGTCATTTAGTGTTTGGTGATTTTAATGTACATTTTGAGAAATCTTGTAACGATGCCAAAAGAATATGTGCGTTCTTCGAATCATATAACTTGTATCCCGTGGTTAAGACTCCAACGCGTATCACAAAGACAACTGCACCAATCATTGATCAGATTTTTGTTCCCTATCAATGTAGAGATTATGAGTTAAATGCTATAGATATGCCTGTGTTAGATCATAAAATGTTGAGCCTAATAATACAGTGGTCGAATATTGAAGAAGAGGTATAAAAAACCATCATTGCATACCATCCTTATGTTGCAGGATGTTAATTGGAATAATGTAAATCTATATTTACAAGATAATATGAGAAGTTTATATAATTATGTCGGTGATGTGAATGATCTAGTATCGTGTGCGAATGATACACTCCTCCAAGCTCTGAATACAGGAGGGTTGCATAGTAAAGTGATCAGGGGCGTTAATAGAAAAAAAACCATGGTGGAATACTAAATGCAGGAGAGCGTGGATGAGTAAGATTGAAACACATCGCCAATTGCTCATGGGAGTGAACGAAATCACGCCGAATGACGTAATGCGTGATAACCAAATATTTAAGAAAACATGTCGTGATGCTCAAAGACAATACTGCATGAGTATTGTACAAGTATGCAATTGTGGAAACTGGCAAACATGTCGAGATCCACCACAAAAATAAAATTATCAGAAGATTTAAGTGAGTCATATTTGAAATGGTGTGTAAACCCTTTCGACAGTGAAACAGAGGCAATAGATGATATTGAAAAACAACCTAGAATTAATACTGGGATGACTGAAGGAATGGCAAATTTGAGTTTAAGTGATTTATACAGGGTGTTTTTGAACTGAGTACAGATTTTTTGGGAGATGATAGAAGAGGTCCTTAGAAGTATTTTTTGTCATATGAACATGGAGTGCCCGCAGCTCCGTTTACTTACAATACTGCATTGAACAATCAAATGACACCGGGACGCAGTGTGCGTTGGTAGGCCTAGATTATTTTATTTTTAACAATTAACACAAGCAATCTACTGTATGACTTTTACAGCAATTGTTTGCAAAGAAATTTCAAGGTGCACGTGCTTGTTTGTTGAAAAGTCTTAGGACAAACTTCGTCAAGGAGATTCCATGGTATCCAACCCCTTTGTAAAATACGATTAGTCCATAAGTAAATGAACTAATCGCATTCTGGGAAAGCAGTAGGTAAAGATTTGTTTTAAAAAGTTCACTTGATGTACTTTTTACATGTGTAAAGTTAAACAAACAGTATGAATCGTTTTACATGGAATGATTATGCAGACATGCATCTGTGTCTCGGTGCTGCTGGTACCATGGATGGTGCAAGGCGTTTGTATTCTGAACGTTATCCCAACAGAATTCTTCCTAATTCACGAACATTTGGTGCAGTAGATCGTCGTCTAAGAGAAACAGACGCATTCGCTCATGATAATCATCAGCGTGGACGTCGTCGGTGGTTACGCTCCCCTGAATTAGAGGATGAAGTTTTGGAAAGGTTTAACTGAAATCCATCGACAAGTACTCGTGCGGTCGGAGCTGCTTTGAATACTAGTCATACCACTGTATGGAACATTTTACATGACAACCTGCAACATCCGTTCAAGCTTCGAAAGGTGCAGGAATTATGTCCCAATGATCATGGTCCCCGGCGTGCTTTCGCGGAATGGTTTATGCAGCAACAGAATAGGATTCCAGACTTTCCTTCCGTGGTTTTGTGGACAGATGAGGCAACGTTTACGCGAGAGGGAATGTTCCATAGCTACAATAGTCATCTGTGGTCTCATGTCAACCCATGTGCAACACATGTTAACAGTTTTCAGCATCCTTTTTCGTTGAATATTTGGGCTGGCATGATTCACAGTGTCCTGGTTGGGCCATATCTCCTACCATGCCGTCTTAACGGGCAAACATACCTTGGTTTCCTGAAGGAGGAGCTCCCTGGTCTTCTTGAAGATGTTCCACTAATGACCAGACATTTGACGTGGTTTCAACAGGACGGCGCACCTTCGCATTACACAAGAGCAGTTAGAGATTACCTAAATGAGACATATCCTGGTCGTTGGATTGGTCGTGGCGGATCAGTTGCTCGGCCAACGAGATCGCGAGATCTCACACCGATGGATTTTTTTTATGGGGAAGCAGAAAATCAATGGTGTACTCCGAACCCGTAGATACCAAAGAAGAATCAGCGACCGTGCAAATCAACTGTTTCCACTCGTACATCAATCCACCATAAGGCGTTGCAAATTGTGCTATGAAGCAAATGGCGGTCATTTCGAACAATTACTGTAAAAGTCATACAGTAGATTGCTTGTGTTAATTGTTAAAAATAAAATAATCTAGGCCTACCAACGCACACTGCGTCCCGGTGTCATTTGATTGTTCAATGCAGTATTGTAAGTAAACGGAGCTGCGGGGACCCCATGTTCATATGACAAAAAATACTTCTAAGGACCTCTTCTATCATCTCCCAAAAATCTGTACTCAATTCAAAAACACCCTGTATAATGCAATAAAGAAAACTAAAATAACTAAATCTCCGAAGGATGATTTGTTTTGCAGGCCGGTCATTAGGGAGTGTTATTGTGAATATTCAGAGATGTTATTATGTATTGTTGATAAAATAAAGAAAGATGAAGTATATCCTAAATCATGGAAGAGAGTTAGAATTGTTTCTGCTTATAATGGGTGGGGGGATAAGAATATTGAATATTATACAGAACTTCAGACCCATTGCGGTAGTGCCCACCGCTGCAAAAATTGTTGATCATTGCATTTTCCATCAAGTGATCGAAATGATCGTAGACATTTGCCTAGGAATCAATATGGTGTTATTGGTATGTCAGGCTGTAATATGGCCTTATCATCTATTGTGTAGATCAATTGGACTGTGATAAAGCAATACACATTGCCCAGACCGACGTATCAAAGGCTTTTGATACAGTTCCGAGAGATATTTTGTTGCAAGAATTGAATGAATTCGAACTGCCGTCAACTATGATGAATATTTTGAGATCATATCGCAGTGAAAGGAGTGTTTACACTGTAGGCTGCAATGATGTTGCGTCCCATTTAGGTATCACTCAAGGTACTGTTTTAGCTCCTACTTTATTTGTTGTCTTTGTTTCAACTCTTAATAGCCACAAGTTAAAACATAAGTGCATTGCATACGTTGATGACGCATATTACCCAAATCCATTTGACCCGAATGCAGATAGTAGTTATTTAGAAGAGCGCTGGTCAAGGGATCTCAATAGTATTAAAAATTGGCATGCGAATCGTAAACTCAGGATGAATGAAAGGAAAACTAAACGATTATTTATAGGTACTGTACGTGGAACAGAGTCAATGCAGATTTTGGGAATTTTACTTGATTCAAAATCTAATTTCGGATCTCATATTGATCTAATCGTAACAAAACTACATAGGTTATATTATTTAATGAGAGTTCTATCAAAAACGCTTGGTATTCATGAGGCCAAAACTATTTGTAAATCACTTTTGCAATCTGTTATTTGTTATGGTATAACAATTTGGGGAAATGCATACAATTATATCCTCAAGCGAATTAGTGTTGCCTATAATTTATGTTTGCTGGGATTGTTCAGATTGAAATTTCAGCAATCGATTTTCGAAGTTTGTTCTGTTAACAGTGTAATGTATTTTAATACTCTGATTACTTTGAAACGCTTAAATGAACTTGGTGTAATTATAAGAAACCCAGGGCATCCTTTACGTAAAATCATGACCTTTTTTCAAGCTGATCCCTCTGCACGTGGTACGAGACGATACAAATTTGAAGTAAGTGAAATATTAACTGCTTTTCGCCGCAGATGTTTTCCTTATAATTCTTTTGGTGTTTGGAATGAGCTACCCCTGGATTTGCGTACTATACCATTTAACTGTCAAAATATAACATGCAAAATGTCATGCAAACATTTTTACAGTAAGTTAGTGCATTATATGTTGTCAAATCAACTTAAATGGCGATTTGTTTGAAATTTTATATTCTGTGTTTGTTTAGTTTTATGTGGATGCATCATCTGTATTCAATGCCTATTTAAGGTGATTTTAATCCATCTATATATATAACTAGAAGAGGTACCCGGCGTTGCCCGGGATAATTACACTTGCACAAACTTTTCCTTTCATTGTTAGTCATGAGATATATATTGCTGGTTCATGCAGTGTGTTTGTGAATTGCGTGCTGATACCATTGTTGATACCTATTGTTGTACAAACTTTGCCTTGCATTGTTGGTCATGAGATATTTCTCATTAATATGCCTTGCCATAACCATGAATATCGATTTTTTATCGATATTTATTATTTTTCCGAAATCTGAGGTAGACAGTGACCTTCCTCATGCTTTGAAGGTCATGTATGCGAAATTTTATCAAGATCGGAATAAAACTGTAGATTTGTATAAAAAACAAACAAACAAACCCACAAACCAACCCACAAACCCACAAACAAAAAAAACATCCTTCTTTATATATATAGAAGTAGAAAATTTTCTATAAAGTTTAGAACGAAATGACGTACGTATCCACATTAAC
>JAHWFO010041758.1:0-12000 GCA_023313115.1 Rhysida immarginata | reverse complement strand
TTCTCCTGCCGTCCATCACTCGTGAATGCAATCCCGAGATACTTGAACTTCTCCACCTGTCTCAATGAGGCTCCCCTAACATGGAGAGCGCACTGAGCAGGCTGTCTTGAAAGAACCAGAACTTCGGTTTTAGCCACACTGATCTTCATCCCAGCTTCTTCACATTTGGCTGCAAACCGGTCTAGTGCATGCTGAAGGTTCGCGCGAGAAGACCCAAGCAGGACAAGGTCGTCCGCAAAGAGCAACCTCTCCACCAGGCATTCGCCCACACAAACACGCTCATCGCCTCGGCAGCCCCTGTCTATCCAGTCCATAAAGATAATGAACAAGATGGGCGACAGTACGCACCCTTGGCGGAGTCCAACACCCACGGTGAACGGTCTTGACTTAATGCCATTTATCCGGACACACATCTCAGAGCTTTCGTACAGAGACATGATAGCAACCAGTAATTGCCCATCCACTCCATACTCTTGCAACACTTGCCAGAGCTTCTCCCGAGGAACTCTGTCATATGCTTTTTCGAGGTCCACAAAGCAAGCGTAGACCTCTTTTGCATACTCCCAGGATTTCTCAAAGATTTGCCTTAGGGCAAAGATGTGATCCGTCGTGCTTCGGCCAGGTCGGAAACCACACTGCTCCCCCGACAGTTTGGAGTCGACTATTTCCCGACTTCTCTTCTCCAGACACTTAGCGTACACTTTCCCAGGAATGCTGAGCTTAATGAATATAGACTAAAAAAATTCCACCATATGGAGAGACTTTAAAAATTTAAGATTTTATTATTTTTTTATAAACATTTTATTTTTGGAAATTAGGCTTTGTAAGGTTCCGGGGGATAATATTCTTAGAAAATGGTCGAGTAATCTGCGCCAGTGAATTATACTGTTCACAAAGTTTGTATAATAAAATAATATTTCCCACTTAATACTAATACCTCACAACACAAGATCGGCCGAAGAGGAAAGAATTAGGCACGGAGACTGACTTAATAATCAAAATAATATTTATTAAACAGTCAACAATAAGTATATAAAACAATAAATGGAAATGCAATGTAAATGTTAATGATAGTTCAAAATAGGAATTTCAATTAGATTTGCAATCAAATTTAAGTTCTAAATTATACTGATTCAAAGGGTAATTGAAGATGATTCGTGTCAATACGACTAATTATATGTTTTAGTAAATAGACACAATTTCAAGTAAGGAATTAATGATTAACTTGTAAAGTAAACTACAAAGTGAACGTCAATTAAGAATTCGTTTAGATTAGTACTTATTAACAATGATCGGAATTTCTTGGTATAACAATAATTACAAATATTCAATAATCATAGGAAACTTGTGCAAGAATATAATTCCATGCTATTCACTTACACAGATAATATCTTAAGGTGAATTAACTCTTACTGAATCAAAGATTACACCTGGTAACGAAGTTCAACAGGAACTCTAATTGTAAATGTTCTATTTCTCTCCAGTTGTAAAATAGAAATAACGGCTTTAATCGTTACAAAGTAATAATGATTCAAACACTGACTTAGAATTTATCTTGTACTGATACTAAATAAGGAACTGAATCTAAGGCTTCAATGAATATTAACAAATAGTTTACTGGATATAATTTAGAATTTATGATAAGATAATTTGAGCTCTTTACGAATAAAATGAATGCTTAAATAAGTGTAACTGTCTTTCCCACTGTTTGATAGAATTACTCTAGTCCGTTCCCAAATATGATGTAAGAAAATAATATCAGGGTATGTGGATATATGCGTACAAATTAAAGAATGGCCATTTGAGACATATGTGAAAGGTTAGGCAGTACCGTGTCTTTTCTATCTATCCGCTCAGAAATCGCTTGCTTCCTTTCTGCTACCACAGCTTGGCTGGAGAGGGGGCGGGGGTCCCTCTCATCCAACGGAGTGGCTCTCAGGTAGGGCCGCTCTTGTTTCTAACATTGGATCTGGGTACCTTTTCGGGGCTCAGTCTGCTTTCTAGAACTACCATGATTTGCCCTCTAATTGCTTGATTCAGGGGTCGCTCTCAACTTGTAGATTTGATGGAACTGGATCTTAGCTTATTGGGTGCTCTTGGCTTGTATGGAACTCAATTAACTTATTGACTTAAACTCATAATTACTCTAACTAAACTGATATTAGGATACAATTTAGAATTTCTAATTATTTAACCGATGGTAGCCGAATTTGAATATAATCCAGGGAGTCATAGCTCCTCACGTCTGCTCTATTGAATCGCTACATTTCTACTCTGTCTTTCTCTTAGAATTGCTAACAACACTTTCGAATTTCAACAGCCATTCACACGCGGATTAACCATCACAAAAAATGTGAATTCATCTGTCAATCAAAGTTATGACCACCTCTCTAACTTATTCTATACCAACAAACCCTTTTTTCTTTCACGTGATCACATCTCTTCTCTTGCTCTCTTTAGATTTTCTATCTTCTGTCATCCGGTTCTCTTATTCCACTAGCTATCTCCCTCAATGCTTTTCCAGTCCTTGAATATGATTCTAGCAAGTAAAACAATAATGTGTAAACTGATCTTACTTTTTCCTTCTGTCAAACATTAAAACTTGGCCTTGAAAAAGTGCTGGTCATAATTCATTGATAAGACAGTGTATATATATATATATAGACTAGCAGAGCACACTTGTAGGTAAACAGAACAATCTCAAAACTTGAATTATAAATCCAAATTGGTTAAATAATGATTAATACAACACAGAACTAAGACTATCCATTCTACGAAAAATCCGAAAAACAGGAATTCTATGTGATATACCGGAACTTTATTTAAACTCTTCTTGACAATCCTCAGACAAAAACAATGTCCATCTTCAACATCACTGGATACTTTGGACCCATCTTTTTTTTTAGTTTCCCTTGCACTTTACGTAGAAGCTCTTATACCCTCTTGCTCTATTCGAAACTCCCGTTCTTCAGATGTCCCCAATGCCCATATAGCCTTTTTTGTTTTAGCTGCAGAGTTTCTCTGTCCAATATTCGTTCTTTCTCTTTCCTTTCCAGATACAATTTTATTCCAGTCGTTTGGATCTTTGTTAGGCAACTCAAGGGAAACACGTGGTGACTTCTTTGGCTCCTTAATGGATGCTGCCTTATTTATGTCCTGTCACTGCATCAGTATTTTATGCGCATTATTCATAATTCTTGGAAACGAACATCACAAAGATCGCATTATCAGCATATCAGTTTCCAAAATATTCACATTCACACAGATTACAGTCAAAATGTATTTTATGAAACGTTTGGATCTGTTGTGCTACCAAATAAGCTAGGTGATAACCCCCGCGTGGCTCTGACTCTGTTTTTTTGATAAAATTTTGCAATATCTTAGAAATAACCACACGTAAACGCTTAGAAACAATACAGCAAAAATTCATGATGAAAATTCGAAAAAAAACTTTTTTAAATGCTCACAATGGATGGACCTCTCCATGTATGCCACTGATAGTCTAAATAATTTCTTAGTCACGTAATCTTACTTTATATGTACACTTGAAGTTGTTGCAATTCCCACTCTGCTCTCGATATCTTGAAGCAAAACTAAATTAATTTGTTAAGTACTAAGAACTCTCAATTCTAAGAAAAGCCTGAATAACAGGAATTCTATGCATTGCTACAAATTGAAACTTGTCTATATTGCACAAACTTGTCTATATTGCATTTTTGGTCATGAGATATTTCTCATTAATATGCCTTGCCTTCATAATTAATTATCGATAATTATTATTTTTTTGAAATCTGAGGAAGACCTTCCTCATGCTTTGAAGATCAAGTATAAAAAACAAACCAACAAACATCTTTCTTTATATATATAGAAAGATAGAAAGACTAGCAGAGTTATCCGGCGTTGCAGAATTTCTGTTTCTGGAAAACACAAACTTTTTGCCAGTCGTCTGGAAGTTTGATAGGGTGCTCAAGGGAGACACGCGTGACTCCTATACCTAATCAATAGACGCTGCCTTGTTAATGTTCTGTCACTGCATCTTCACTTAATGCTCACTATCAATAATTCTTGGAAACGAACGGTGAGTCATCGCATTATCAGCATCTCAGTTTCCAAAATATACGCTTTCCCATAGAACATAGTCAAACTGTATTTTTAGGAAATGTTTAGATCTGCTGTACTACTAAATAAGCAATGTGATAACCCCGGCGTGGCTCGGACTTTATTTTTGAATAAATTTTGAGTTATCTTAAAAATAAACACATGAAAACGCTTGGAATTAATACAGTAAAAATTCTTAATGAAAATTTGAAAAATATTTTTTTAAGGCTCATAATGGATGGACCTCTCCAAGGATGCCATTGCTAGTCTAAATAATTTCTTACGCACGTAAACTTACTTTATATATACACTTGATGTTGTTGCAATTCCCTTTCTTTTCTCGATGTCTTGAATCAAAACTTTGCCATTCATCTCTTTGTGTAGGCTAGCGATAACCGATTCTTCTATTAACATGCTTACCATTTGCTGAATACAACACGGAGCTAAAGGAGTGCTTCCTCTGTCGTCTTTCCACTCTTTCACAATTGTCTGCTAACCCTCAATTATCTCCAGTTACTGATCATTTTTAAAGATTTTCAAGAAATTGTTAAGTACTGAGAACTCTCTTTTCTAAGAAAAGCCTGAATAACAGGAATTCTATGCATTGTTACAAATTGAAATTTATCTATATTGCACAAACTTTGCCTTTCATTGTTGGTCATGAGATATTTCTCATTAATATGCCCTTCCATAACCATGAATATCGATTTTTTTATCGATATTTATTATTTTTCCGAAATCTAAGGTAGACAGTGACTTTCCTCATGGTTTGAAGGTCAAGTATGCAAAATTTCATCAAGATCGGAATAACACTGTTGATTTTTATAAAAAAACAAACCCACAAACAAACCCACAAACATCCTTCTATATACAGGGTGATTACAAAAGAACTTCCCACTTTTAAAAATTTATTACATCAAAGCTATTCAGAATATAGACACACCACATACGGATTCTTAAAGAAAAACTCTTGAAGTTTATTGTGACACAGTTAAAGATGTTCAATGTGCCCCCCTGTAGTCGAATTCGTCCCAAACTCGCATTAACATGTCTCCATCAATCCCACATATCGCTACCGTAATGCGTTCTTTCAGCTCGTCTAGGTCACGGGGAAGAGGTAGGGTGATGACCTTGTCGTTTACACACCCCCATAAAAAGAAATCACAGCGCTGGATTGGTCGAGCAAACAATAACCTGGAACTTGCAAAGTAGCCACCGCGGAGCCCCGACCTCACACCTTATGATTTCTTTTTATGCTCAATACAGCACGGACCTAAAGCAGGGGGGTGAAACTCATAGCTTTTTTTGTCAAACTAAGATGGCGGCGCTATGACAATGTTTTCTACAGTTTGGCGCTTTAAAGACGTTTAAGTTATAAATATAAATGAGTAAATAAAATAAAATATTTATGATGGAATTTGTTAAAAATAAACTAAATAAATAAAAAATAGCTAAAATTTAATTAAAATATAAAATAAAATAAGAATAGATTAATTAAATGATAAACATATACAATAAATAAAACAAAATAAAATGAAGCTAATAATTAATTAAGTAAACTTGGCTAAATGAATAAATAAAGTAAAAAAATTAAATGCACAAGTTAATAAAAAAAATCAGTAAAATAACAATTAAATTTAATCACTGTTTTGAAGACATTGTTGTTACAAAATGCGTCAGCGAAAATAAAATTAATTTTACGTATTGCTAAATCGGAAATATTTTATCTTTTTTTTTGTATACATAATTGATTTTACCACTTTGTAGAATCACCTTTTGCCGTAATAACAGTCCCAATTCTTTTGGGCGATGATATTAGTAAGGTCAGGGCAAAGTTCCTGTGTCATATATTTCTAACACTTTGGATGCATTCAGTGAGATCTTTTTTTGTCCTTTATCAGAGGTTTCTGTATTCTATTTGTCATGATTGCCCATAGATTTTCTATAAGATTCACGGCAGGCAAAATTGCTTGGCCATTTCAGGACACTTATTTCTCTTTTCTGATTTTTTTGAATGTATAAGCTGGTACTTTATCCTGTTTCAGATGAACAGATCTTCTCAATAACTGAGTGACAAAGAATCCCATCATTTCTGTATAAACTTCTGCATAATATAATCTTTTTAATATAATCTACAACAGTTAATTTTCTACTCGGTTGTCCTCCTAAAATTACTAAAAATAAAATAAAATATTTAAAAAAAAAACTTTTTGTATTTTTACCCCCTTCATCCACTCTTGTTTTTACTTTAAAAAAAGTATTCCATTTCGGTTTAAAAAGTGAAATAAAAAGTTAAAATAAGAATTTATAAAATTAAAAAAAGACAAAGGTGTAGCAGGGCATAATTTTTTTTTCATGTTAAAATTTATTATTAATCATTAATTATAAATTATTATTATTATTATTATTATTATTATTATTATTATTATTATTATTGAAAGAGCACTCTCCAGGAGTAAAAGAAGAACAGTGTGAAAATTAAAATTTAATATGAAACGCGCGCTCTGTTTAAGGACACTGAACGTTGGAAATGCCATATTAAGCAACAACGTCGTCTGCTTATTCTTCATGCGAATCGAAACGCCGCCCTGGCGAGCACTTGATCCCAAGTCCCTTGATTTAGCATTGAGTTTCCACCTCTGGTATATATCTATCTCTATGACCTAAAGGATTGCTTCCTCTGGTCGTCTTTCCACTCTTTCTCAATATCTTTACTCACAATAGTCGGCGCTGCATGCACTGAAGGTGCTATTATACATGCAACGCCATTTTTGAATAGAGTTCCCGCCCTATCGGGAGTTAGAAACTTTAGCTTCATTTTTCAGTGGAGTTGAACGACCATTTACTTCCATAGACCCTGCTGTGCACTGAAAATTCATAATTGTTACATCATCATTAAAAGGCATTTTAATCTTATTTCTACCAATAATAAGCCTTAAATTATGACTTCTTATGATGATGTAACAATGTATGAATTTTCAGTGCATAGGCTTTCTTTCTATGACTGTGTAGAAAATAAAGGATACATTGTATTCCCGCGCGTAAGACTTGCATCACTGTTGATGCTGTTTCACAGAACAATCGCAAAAGTCATCATTAAACAAAGCAAATAACGACATCACAATTTTTAACGCTGGCAAAAATCCGACTTAGATAAAAAAAAAAAATAAAAGATAAACTGTGTCTCTTGCGAAAAACTTGCAGTCATTGTTGATGTTGCTTCACGGAACAATCGCAAAAATCTTCATTACGGTGTTGCTCGATGCCAACGAGAGACAGGCCAGGGCACTCAAAAGTCACCTGACCATCGGGGTCCGAGCAACAATCCATCCTTCATTGTCTCCATCTTGGATTTTAACAATCACTATTTTTTCGTTGATGGAAACAATGAATGATGGATTGTTGCCCGGACCCCGATGGTCAGGTGACTTTTAAGTGCCCTGGCCCAACGCCTCCTAAAGAAAAAGCCTGAGCGCGAGAACGGCAGACATTGTTACATCATCATCCGAAGATACGTTTAATCGCATTTCAGGGCTTATTATTGGTAGAAATGCGATTAAACGTATCTTCTGATGATGATGTAACAATGTATGACGTTTTCGCGCTCAGGCCTTATCTTTAGGAAACGTTGCCTGGCCTGTCTCTCGTTGGCCTCGGGTGTTGCTTGACAAAAAATTGTCAATTGTTTCAAATCCTAGACCAATCAGAAAGCCGAATGCTAGCCACACACATCTCAGTTTTATATATTAGATTTCTCATTAATATGCCTTGCCATCATAATGAATATCGATTTATTATCGATAATTACAGTATTAAGTTTTCGAAATCTGAGGTAACAGTGACCAACAATGGTATCAACACGCAATTCACAAACACTCTGCACGGACCAAAAATATATATCTCATGACCAATTCGGGTCAAGTATGCAAAATTTCATCAAGATCGGAATAAAACTGTAGATTTGTATAAAATACAAAAAACCCACCCACAAACAAACAAACATCCTTCTGTATATATATATTCATTTTTTTCTCTAACTGGCTCGTCCTCCCGCGCTTTGATTTAAGTTTTTTTTTGTTTACATTATGCTTACTAGCCCCATTTATTTTTTGTTTGAAAACTTATCACATGCCCTCCGGGGCCTAACTTGTTAGGTCTGTGACCATACCGATCCTAGTAGGGCTTCGCTCTATTCTAACTTTTCTTACTTCTTCTTTACCTCCACCCGTCCATTATTAATAAATTCAAGTGCTGTCTGTCTGTCCCCTTTATAGACTCGGTTCCTGCGAGAGATACATCTAAATCACCTTTTTAACAGATTCGATTTTTAATTATTTTAATTGATAATTAATTTAATAATTAAAATCGGGATTTTTTGCGGATATTTTTACTTTTTTTCAAAAGGGGGAAGAAAACAAAAATTTATTGAGTACTTTTTAGTGAACATTTCTTATGTAAGTATTCTGACACGTCTGAGGACAATCAAAGGAACTTTTAGTCAATAACCATAACCTCTTGATTCTCAAATCGTTTTGCATTCTCAGGAAAGTCAATTTCTATTCTATTGCTAAAAGCAATTCTATTCTCATGGCATAAAAATTGACAATAATATGTTTATTTTAGTTTCTGCCATGACTTTCCTTCTAAAAAGAGTAGAGCCACATAGTGATTGCCACAAACGTATAAATTAGTGATTGGTGTCTCTCTGTCGCATTGAAAACCCACGGTAATCTTTGGGCTTTATATTCATTACGAAATACAGATTGGCCATATACATAAATGGGACGGTTTGTTACTATAGACATATAAATAACATTTATTTACATAGGATATCACTCATCCGCCTTTAGCATAAATGTTGACCAGAATTCATTGCTCATATTCCGCTAACAGAGGCGCAATCATAATGATGCACATCCAGTATACCTTTGGCGATAATAATTTTCATAAAAATTCTCTTTCCAGGCTTTGTTGCTTTATTTACAACAATTTTCTTAAAAATTCTCTTTCTATGTTTTGTTGTTTTATTACGTTACTATGGTGGTAACACGCTAATTCACAATCACCACACGTACAAACAAAACCCATTGCCAAACAAGCGTGATGTCACAAACTGCATCATTAAACCAAAATTCCACACAGATGAAGGAAAAATGAATTTAATTTTAAAATTTTTTATGGAAAAAAACCCCGAAATTGGGATTAAAAAAACCCCTATCGCCCCCTACATGGCCAGAAGTATCCATAACAAAAGGGGGTGGCCGTGGCCTGGTTGTCTCGTCGGTTGGGTTGCTAATCGATGGAGTTCAGCAACTTCAGGCGCGGCCAGCTGCTGGCTGGGTGACGGCCAGGGCTTGAGGGCCACCGCTGGCGGGACAGCTCTTTGGGGCACGGCTGTTGGAGGACTCTAGTCTGACCCATTTGCCAAGTGACCATAGCTGGTTTTCCAGCAGTTGGTGACAGCCACTGGTTTGTTTGTCCGCCAGCAACTCTTCCATCATGAAACTCCCTGTGCTTCGGAGGGCACGTTAAGCCGTCGGTCCCGGCTGCTACTGTCATCTCGTAGCAGTCGTTATTTCTGCTAATAACGACCCGCTTCGCGATAATCTACCCTCTGTACTAGATAGATTCATAACAAAAGGTGGTTCCAGGTTATGACTTGCTGGGACAGAGTCTATAAAGGGACAGAAATCAGAGCTTGGATTTTAGTAATAGTAGATAGATATGTAATATACAAAGTTTAATGAAAGTTCGAATATACATTTCGCTGACAACAAAATGTCCTTATATCGAAAGCCCTGTATCAATTCTGAAGTGCATGTATTACAACCATTCCGACTTACAACTTAACAACTTAACAACTCTTCCGAATTTAACCATCCTTACACACCGTAATAAAATTTTTCACCACTAAATCTTGTAAGTCGACCAATAATAATTAATCAAGTAAGATTTAGGACACCGCTCTCAGCAACTCCTCTACCCTTAAATCCGGGATTCACATTTTTAACTTACTAACTAGCACAAGTGCCCTCCCGAGCAAGGATTTACAGTTCAGTTTCGAGAGGAATTATTCAACACTAGCTATTGTAACTCACAGATTTCAGCAATATGCGACTTTTGACTACCTATATATTCTCCCATCAAATAGTTTCTTACTCTAAGGTTTGCCTATAAACTGGGTACAATCACTATAGATTACCAGTCTAACATCCAACTGCTTTAATTAATAGTAACAAGATTATAGTAAGGCCATTGAATTAGTGTAGTCCAATCCTCTTGTAAATCATTGTACAGTAATATAACAGTAAAATAAGAAACTGACCCCAATTCAGAAATTAAGATTTTCATTTAAAATAAATGGATTTTACTTTGATTTTCATTTTATTTGAATTGAATTTAATTTTATTTTAATTTATGTTTCTAAATTAATTATCATCTGGCTTCAATAATATTTTCGATTTTTAGGTCCTTATTTATTTTAATCTATAACATCCTTCTTTTAATAAAGTGAGGTCATAATTTGTAACGTCTGTTTTCTCTTAGAAATGCAAATGACTCTCTGTTATTATGTTTCTTATTGATAACAGATATCCTGTACTTGCGTTACTTCCGTGAAGTCAGAGAGTCATGAATTCTATTCTAGTCGATTAATAATTTACTTTATCAAACAATCAAATTTCAAAATAAATAAGATTAACTTCGAAGAATATTCCCTTTAAAATAAATTCATTATTGTGCTGTACTCTTTTTACACCCATCTTGTTCTTAGCATATTTTTATTTAAATTGAGTCATTCTTCGTTTAAATCTTCATATACAGGGTGAACACAAAAGTCTGAACCCCCCCTCCCTTTTATTTTTTGAACCGAAGCAGATATGTCCATTTTGATGAATCCAATGAATAGGAAGTTGTGGGTGGTTTTTTTTTTGTTGCTTTGTTTGTTTTTTTATGCTGAACAAGTTTGCAATTGGGTTTTTATCTCTATCCCTTACGGTTTTTGAGATAAATTTTGAATGTGTCCTAATTTGCATATTTGGGATGATGAAAAGTGCACCATGGGATAGGCCACCCACAACTTCCTATTCATTGGATTCATCAAAATTGACATATCTGCTTCGGTTCAAAAAATAAAAGGGGGGTTCAGACTTTTGTATTCACCCTGTAGAAATTTCTGAAAAAAAATCTTAATTTTCATACGTAACAACGTTCTCACAAGGTCCATAGAAATTCAACCATTTTGTTTATAATTAACTTTTAATTTCACAACGAAATACGCATAGTCTGTATTTAATTAAAGATTCATCATTTGTTTATGGAAGAGGAAGTTGAGCAGTTACTTCAACGAGGAAAAAAACAAGTAATCTTGTCCTTTCCATTCTATTATCTATTTATATCATGATTTCAAGGGTTGATCATATTTCCAATGAATGTCAAGGTATTATTATATTTTTGTATAACTTTTATATATAGATTGTTTAAGTCATTAACTTTGACCTTTTAGGTGTATACAGTCAATTCTCCCTATTATTACTAAATATTCCCGGAAAGGAGACGGAATCCGCAGATACTATAAGAAAATGAGGGTACCTCCAGTTGCACGAGTAGTTGCAAGACGCTTCACTGGCCATGAATAAATAAATAAATACTTCATGCACATACCATAACTGATTTAATGGTAGTCACTGCTGAAACCTCCTTATATTATGAATAAAATTAACTGATAGAAACAACGATTGGCGTCTTTACATCCTTTTACTACTGTGTATGAAAGCGGATATGCTCGAATATACAGCGCCCGTTGCATTGAAACAATGAATACGAGGATATGGAATTAGCGGGTAACGGGAATTGACTGTGTATACTTTCTTTTAATTCAGCCAATGGAAATTCAGATATATA